>JAUUTY010000435.1:0-149999 GCA_030979885.1 Lolium multiflorum
GTCAGAGAAACAAGTCGATAATGCAGCTTTTGAAGAACAAGATGGCACACAAAATTATTATCTAGTAATATGACAAGTTTATTTGTACTACAGGCTTAGATAGCAGAGTGATAGCATGCCAAACTAAGTCCTTACTTTGTTAGCTTACAATGAACTAGATACAAAACAATGGCATCACCTGTAGTACAGGGAATGCAAGCCAACATGTTCATGGAGTAAAAAATTGGCACAAACAACATAGTAGCAGGCCATAATTTTTGAAACAACATCTGAGCAAGATAAAGTTATGATGGCTAGATCTACAGAGCAGGGAATGTAAACCAAATATAGAAGTTACGATGCCAAAAGCTATAGAGCAGGGAATGCGAACCAACATGTGCAATTACTTAAAATTGGCCATGAACTAAATAATAGCAGGATGTTACTATAATAGCTAGGAATAAAACAGATAGGAGTTATAATGGCATCACTGATAAACTTGTAGATAAGGGAAAAAAATCAATTTGTTTCGGGATATAAAGTTGTAATGAGCAACACATAGAGGATAGTTAATGCTACGGCTTAGGATGGACCAGAAACGGAATATAGTGGGATCTGAACTTGTAGAAAAGGGAATGCACACCAATATGTTCACAATTCTATATGTGAGCGCCATGCCAATTAAGAGAAACAAGTTAATATTGCAGCTTTTGAAGAATCAGATGGCAGACAAAATTATGATGGAAGTTGCTGCTGTGACGAGTTCAAATAAATTTGTACTGCAGGATGGCAGAGCGATAGCATGCAGGAACTAATAGCAGGCAGTTAATTTGTACTGCAGGATGGCAGAGCGATAGCATGCAGGAACTAATAGCAGGCAGTTAGCTTACGACGAAGTAGATAGAAATAACAATGGCATCACCGTAGTACAGGGAATGCAAACCAACATGTTCAGGGAGAACAAGATTGGCATGAACAACGAATGAGCAAGATAGAAGTTATGATGGCTACATCTACAGAGCAGGGAATGCAAACCAAAATGTTCAATCGCTTGAAGTTAGCAATGAACTAGAAAATGGCAAGGTGTTACGGTCATAACTAGGAATGAACTAAAAGAGCTTCAGACAAACAGGCATCTGAACCCAGAACATGGCGCTAAAACAAGGGACTTACATTAGGAGAAGCACTCTGTGGGAATCACAGCAGATCTTCCTGGGGTTGATAGATCCGGTGATGAAGTACACTACATGTGCTCCTTGGGGTTGGAGAGACGGCCATTAAACTTCATGGTTACTCATCTAATCTGCAAAGACGTAACGGCGCGTCGTTAGCACAAACAGGTTCCCCCAAGATTAAACAAGAACTTGCAGGCAAGCAATAGAAAAGCGACAGTAGAAGAGTTTAGATCATGGACGGCGCCGGTGAAGCAGATTCGGTTCATGCACATCGGTGTCGGTGAGCAAGATCCGATGCGGTGGACGATGCCGCAGCTGAAGCGACTGCGGTAGGCTGCTGGATGAGCATATGGTTTCGAGGTTCGGCGGGGATGATCCGGTCCGGTTGATGACGGCGTCGATGAAGCGGCTCCGGCAGGCAGCCGGATGACGAGGATCGCGAGGGCTCGGGTAGGCCAGGGAAGTCCGGCGGGGATGTTCCGGTGCGGTGGTCGTGGAGGTGGTAGAGAGAGGGACTTGGGAAGTTCCGGTGGGTGGTCTGAGGGAAATGAATTTTTTTGGGAGGGTTTCCGGGGCTAGGGAGGTGGTGATCCAAAAAATGACGGGCAGACCCCCCCACCAACCGACTTTCTGTCATCTCCACAAGGGTAGAATGGGAATTTGAAAGCGTGTGAATTTTTTGTATTTTGTGGGCGGGAAGTTTTGCCGCTATGAGATTTTGAATTTGGCTAAGGTCCAAGTATAATGATAAAAAATTGTGAGACCGTACTAGTACCTCTGTTCAAGGCCGAGTGCAAAATCAAATCATCATCACCTTGAATATCGGTTACTATCATCGTGTTCTATCTTCTTATCCCATTCAAAAACACGCCTGAAATATTTCTAGATTGGCGGGAGATTTTGCCGCCCGACTGAGATTTGATTTTGAATATGGCTATGGTCAAGTAATATAATATAATACTAATATAAAGACGGTACACCTGGTTAAGTACTAATTGCTCTGCTTCGGCAGTTAAGGCCAGCAGCCACATCAAGCCATCATCATTACAAACAAAATCAGTCAAATCTAGAAGCTAGTATAGGATAAATTCACAGCAGCATAATAAATCCAGAAAACTAAGTATAATACTACATAAACTGCATACAAGAGCCAAAAGCAGCCAATAACAATGTTAATGTTCACGACAAACTAATCTGAAAATAATACAAGACACAATGTATGGCCAACATGAAGATTAGGATACCCCAGGATGAACGAATATGTTCTTCATTCAGCATATATTTCTTCGTCACTCCATTGAAGGAAATTTTCATTGAACTCCTTCCGTCTGCAGTGTGCAGCCAATACATCCTCCAAACGGTATGGCCTTTGTTCATTTCTCATACCGTAGTTTCCTAATCTATTCACATGTATTGGCCACTCATCCCAGGCCTTTATATCATCAAAGTACTCTCTGATATAACCAAAATCTGTGTAGTAGATGCAGCCAGGTCGAAGTGTCGGGTGCACTCTGGTGTCGACGGAGATACACCGGATATAATGGACGAAGAAGGCACGACTGCCAATGTTATTGACGGCATGGAGAGAGCGGCTCTCAGTGTCCACACGGTACACCAATGGTTGACCTTCCTCCAAATGCTTGTTGTCCAACAACACAAGCAGCAGAGCACCATCCGACTTCACAAGGTAGAACTTGTTATTTCCAAGTTCTGGAAATGAAAATAGTGTATCCATTTTGACAGTGCTCGCACGCTGCTCCAACTGGACATTGTTGGTGCACACTAATTTTCCGAACTCAAAATTGTTCACAGCTATTGCATACAATTCACCATTGAACGGGGTAATGCAACGCAGACAATGGTGCTCGATCGAAAATCTTCCTTCTCCCCAATCTTCATCTATACCCTTAGTTGGAGTGCTCTCATCGACCCAAGCAATTTCCGCCGGGTAATCTTTGGAAACGAAGACCATAGTCGGGGACTTCATCACAGCGACTGACTTCAGAATAACGTTTGGCATATGCGCCTCAAACATAGTATTCAATGTCTTTGTGAGTGGGTTCA
Source organism: Lolium multiflorum (assembly GCA_030979885.1). Taxonomy (NCBI): domain Eukaryota; kingdom Viridiplantae; phylum Streptophyta; class Magnoliopsida; order Poales; family Poaceae; genus Lolium; species Lolium multiflorum. The sequence goes on from JAUUTY010000435.1 coordinate 3,219, forward strand.
GAAGCCGTATCTTGTGCGGCTGGTTCTTCTGGGCAAGCACGATGACGCCACGGCAAAAGCCGACAAAGTAGTATCTAAAATATATTGATGAAGATAACATTCAGCACTAAGATGTTTACGATTGAAAATAAAAATAGATTAACTCTATAGATATGGAGGAATTTGAACCTTGCATGAACTTCCGTTAGATCGATGGTGACGTAGCGGGATGTGCGGAGGTGGAGGAAGGTGAAATCAGCAGCGCGTGGAAGGCCGTGGTCTAGCATGATCCATTCGTGCAGGTGCACGTCGGGCTCAGGTAAACCTGAGCGCCAATTTCTACAGACTTGCCTCATAGCAGAGTAGGTGTCAGCGTACTGCTCGTTCGCCAGTAAGCATTCGCCGATCTTGTGAAGTGGTCCATCAGCCGAGAGAGAGGCCCAGTTCACGGAGGCGACGGCCGCCGGCGCATTCTTCTTGTCCATCGCCGGCAGGGAGCGCGCGTGGGCGGTTGGTGTTTTTTCCTTCGATTTGGAGAAGTTGATGGGACGTGAGAGGCGTGGTTGCGTGCGTGAGTGAGAATGAGACTGTGTGCAGAGGGAGGGAGAGAGGGGGCTCTGGCAACGTGACGGTTGGTCTCGGCAGTTTCTCAAAAAAGCTAGACGTTTGGTCTCAACACGCGCACCGCCTAACCGCTGTGCACCGCGACACGCGTCCGTGGTACTGCACGTCTGCACCGTTACGTGTACTCAGTTAGCCTTACACTGGAAAAATATCTGCACTCAGTTTTCCCCTCGAGTACTAATACTGGCTAGTGCATTACCTCATAAAAAAAATACTGGCTAGTGCAATATACTCAGTTTTACCCTCAAGTGGCTGATCAACAGAGAGTCAACAAATGGGATTAAGCTATCTAATTGAGTAATTTCATGCGCAAAAAAAAATCATAGTGCCTCCTACTCATGGAGTCTTGTTAAGAAGAGGAGGTCTAATACGTGGAAAACAGAATAGCACACCACAGGTCCGAAATGATGGAAAGGGCTAGGCAATCCACTTATTATAGAACTCAACAAAAACCACATGGAACTATATTAAACTTATGCAGTAGCCAACGCAACCAAAAGTCAGAAGTGCAGGCTGAATCCCAAAGGCACAACACAATAAGGAAACTTGCAACCTTATATAAAAGGGGCTATGCAACCCACTTATATACACATTAACAGCCATCCTCGTGTGTGACAAGAGAAATTCAACACTGGATTCGGAGGTAGGCACATGAAGCTTTACAAGGGCCAATGGGGCACCAACAATTTAAGGATGAATTGAACCACACCGTCAACAATTCAAACTCGAGACCTTGGCTCTAATACCATTTAAGTTCGAACGGATTGAAAAGGCTAGGCAACCAATTTCTAAAACATCCACAGGAACAACTACCAAGTTGATCCCAGCCGTAGATAAATGCATCCACCAACAAAATAGGAACAGTGCCTCAGTCTCAGTAAACATTTCACAATACCAAGGTACTCACATGTCAATGTCAGTGTTTTCATCTCCAATTATCTATGGCATTTTATTAGTCTTTTGAGAGATTATAACAAACTTGATTGGCCTCCTGCAGTAGGGCATCACATGCTTCTGATCTCGATCTCAACATGTCAACTTGGTTTCTTAACACATCTGCTGCAGCTCGTTCTATTTGGATTTGTTCCTCCAGAACTTGTGCAGAGAAAGACTTGGACTTGGACTTGGACTTGGACTGCAAAAACCCAGCATTTCGCAGGAAAGTGTTTTTGGTGATATCTTTATTTTTAAGTACCATGGTAAATGTCTCCATACATTCTTCTAGAGTTTTTTCCATACCATCTTTCCCGGGTTTTGCCATCTCCAATTTCATATTTGCCTGAAAAGTTTTGAGTCGTGTAAAAATAAAAGTTATTACAGAGAAACATGCAGACGGTAGATTTAATGTGTATGAACTACTTCTAATCCTACAAGTTGGTATGCCTGATTACACATCAAATGCATTTTCACAAAAACGCCTACAAGATCATATTGACATATTGCTCCTACAAATTGGCAAGTGTGTAGTTAAAAAATTTAAATCATAAAGAAGACTTACAATAACACTTTCTGCAAGTTCTCCTATCACATTATGTTTGTTCTTCTGGCATGCCTCGAACTGCTCTGCCAGAGTCATCTCTTTGTCTGGTTGCATGTTGTTTGCATGATCTACTTTCTGCATTTTTGTACAATCATATGGAGATCAAATAACGTGGTTGAAATGGAGGATGGAAATATAACATGCACACGGAGTTCTACACAATTTACGAGTAACATATGTAGCAGTACAGACCAGCGGGGCATTACTTTTTGCCAGAGATGCCCAACCAAGTGACGAGATCCTGTACGGCTTGGTAAACGTTGTTTCAAGCGGTTAGCCTGGTTCCTTTTAGACAACGTCTGCAAAAGGAGACTAGTGAGACACTGGCGCAAAATAAGTATTCGGAATTTAATCTGGTTTCACGGTCCTCATAAGCCATACCACATTCTTTGGATCAGACCAATGCTTGACAAGATCTCCCCACTGCTCGTCAGTCATACAGGGTGCAGGAGACTTTGTTCGAACATTGGCAGTAATCTGGCCAGTGAAGTATGTCGCCTTAAGCTTATAGCGGTGCTGGCGCAACAATTCTTTGAATATGGAAGCGATGACAAACTTTACATCCTCATTATCCTCATCGAATTCAAACCTTAACTGCTCACAACGGTGGAATGATTGGTGAGTTATATAGCATAGAAACAACAGTAAGCTACAAGAAATGGGACAGATCAATGTGGAATAATTTATCATTACCAGGAGAAGCATGACTTACATGTAAATTATGCACTAAACTCTCGAACTGTGAAGGGGTGTCAACGTGCTGCTTCCACAATGGGAAGGTAGGAAGTTCATTCCTGATAAAATGGCCAACCTGTGATACAAGATATGAAGATTCATGCGGATGAAGTGGCCTTCTGCCACCTACAATAGATGTGATGCGAAATCTTGAACCCATTCCGGAAATCTTAGCTGCAAGTTTTTTTCCTACCGTTGGCCCCCTCGTTTTTATTGATCGTGGCGAACCTACCAAGTTAAGCATTACATCAAGCTATCATGGTATATAGATACATAAGGGAGCATTAAACTACAAGTCTTGAAAAAAGTATTACCTTTTTTGGCGTGGGTCTCATCATCGGGAGAGGAGTTGTCTTTCGCAGGACTAAGGGTCGGAGGGAGATCATCACCAGTTTGCTGGTGTTGTGGCAGCACTGTTTGGACATTTGAGGCTGTATCATCTGGGACTAGCATCATGTGTCCTTGGCCATTATTACCTACCACCACTCCTGATGGTGCCAATTCTTGGCTAGAATTTGCTGTGGAAACTGGTTCTGTTGGCAATTGTTGCTGAGAAACAGTATTGGCAACTGGTGGTTGTGGAATGTGTGGGCTGGTACATGCTGGGGCTACTTCTGTCTGATTCGATGGTTTGTGGTTTTTACGAGACCTTTTACTGTTATCATTCTTGGCCTGTTCGCCACCTCGTGTCAGTCTCTTGTTAGACCTTGTAATAGGAGGAGCAGCACGAGCATCAGGCTTAACTCTTTTTTTATTACGCACTGTCACCCATCCTCCGGTATCAGCCTGAGGTTCCTGTTGAGTGTTCTTCCTCCTATTCGTTCTTGAAAAGTTCTTTCCCGAATCTGCAGATGCCTGTCACACATAAATGATATTTCAATGTACAATATTATATGATGATGATATGCAGATGGAATGGAAAAACAGTCAGGCAACATATGCCAAAACATATATGAGGCGTTAACTAAGCAGGAAAAATTGTAGTAATGAGATTGAACATGGCATGGGTAACATATTTGGTAGGACTGGGATACAACAAATGGAAGTTGGGACAAATAATTCGATGACAGGACAGAGAAAACTCACCTTGTTGTGTTGCAGACGATAGTCGACCAGGGCATCTTCCTGAGTCAGCTCGCCATCACAATCAGCAGGATCAAATTCTGAATCAGAGGAATGTTCCGTATCCTTTGTGAGGGAGGTGGGTGGCGTTTTTGCACTAGACCTTGTAGAAGGATGTAGTGTTAGGCCCAACGAGGCTGCAACTCGGCTATTATGCAGAATAGTTTGCCTCCGTTGCTCTTCGTACTCATTCTCGAGTGGAAGACCTAACATGCATTGGCGAGAAATGCAGATGAGATTTATCATGGAACTGTGCATATAAGAACAAATTAATAGTAGCAGTGAGACTGCTCAAAAGGTGTAATGACAAACAAACTATGGCTCAAAAATAATTGATGTTCATATTGTCAAGCTTCATGCACTAGCCAACGCAACCGGAAGTCCGGACTGATGGAAAGGGCAAACAAATTATGGCTCAAAAATAATTTATGTTGGGCAACAAAGGGCAGCAGCAACAATTTTTAGGATAAGTATGATGTCAAGCTTCATGCAGTAGCCAACGCAACCAAAAGTCCGAACTGATGGAAAGGGCTAAGCAATCCACATATAGACTCAAACACATATAAGTGTCATTTTCATGCCAATGGTTAACCATATGGAATGGCGTGTGCTTAATATAATTGCCTAGGGTCTTCCAAATTCCAACAGATCGATCTATTGGATGAACTTGCTAGAGCATGCAATTCGAAATGGTATCAGACCTACAAGGTCCTGAGTTCAAATCCTAGCAAGTAGCAACGCAGTATTCAAAATAAATATTTGCAGCCTTCCTAAAAAAATATCTAATGATACATGCCTAAGGCTCGGTCTATTGAATGAGTGGTTTTATCACTTAGCACCACAAGTTGGGGATTTTTAATCACAAAACACCAACATTTGGGGAAATTATTTCACATAACACATTATTTGTCATTAGTCGGCTTGACAAGAGCATGACCCTACAGCGTGACACCAATTTACAGTACGTGAGCATGTTTGCTACAAACAAATGAATTTTGGTGTGAAATTTTGTAGACACTCTGTGGAAATGAGAATATGAGTCACACTTGTTACATATGCTACACACAAATGAATTACCATATGACAAATATCCACAAGAAATTATAACCACACAAGAACATGAGATTTGGGTAATATATTCTGTACCAGCATAAGGTTTTGATAATGTTTACCAATACAACTACCCTGGACATAAGATTTTATTTTGAACTGTCTGGACATAAGATTTAACAACTAGTGTTGACAAACAGCTTTGTATTTGCGTTTAACAGCAAATACCACAAAATAAAGTCTAATTGTCTTTCTCCTGCGGTCACTCTTAAACTGACGGTGGCCGGAGGTCACTAATGGGCTATCAAACAGAGATCATGTATTCTGCGAAACAATTACCCCAAATGTTAGTGTTTTGTGATACAAATTTCTAGGGTTGTGGTTCTGTGATAAAAAAATCCTGAACTTCTGGTGTTAAGTGATAAAACCTCATTGGATGAACTGGCTAGAGCATGCAATTCCACATGGCGCACACAGAGTTGCAAATAGAAAAAAATACAGGCAGTTTAATACTATCAATAAATTGCTCTCCTAGCTTGACTGCTATCATAACCTTTGTAATACGTACTACCACCATCCCGAAGTTTTTATCAAAAATCATTAACATGCAAAATACAAATTTAATATCATTAAATAGATAACGAATATATTTTCGTACGGTATCTACAAAATATTATATTTCTTGATAGATTGTTCTGAAAGTTTGGTCAAACTTTACTTGGTTTGACTTTTATAAATAAGCCTTCAGGTTTGGGGTGGAGGTAGTAATGTAGTATACTTCAAACCCCAAAAAAGTACCGCACAGAAGTGATATTTGGAAAAGAAATGCGTAACGAAAGCGGACATAAGCTCTGCCTCTCCATCAGCAGATGTAAGGTTACGATCAGCAGAGTTCCGAGATAAAAAAAAATACAGGCAGTTTAATACTATCAACAAATTGCTCTGCTAGCTTGACTGCTATCATAACCTTTGTAAAATGCATACTTCAAACCCCCAAAACATATCACACAGAAGTGATTCTCGGAAAAGAAATGCATAACGAAAGCGGACATAACCTCGATCTTCCTCTCGATCAGCAGATGTAAGGTTAAGATCTCATATAGCTACGCGGCAAACAACTATCTACACTGATCTAATATCAGCAAGAATGCATTGCAAGAAAGCAACGAAAACTAGTGTAAGAAATCAAATGCATATAACAAAAGCGGACATGTAAAGTATTCATCAACCTTCGTCTGAGGCCCGGGCGGATTTACTCTTTGGTTGGGGGTGGTCGACTTTGGGGCCGCGTTTTTTGCCCATCTCGATCTCCGGTGAGGTGGACTACAGAGTCGGGGAAGCAGATCCGGAGGAGATATGGCGCGGTGAACGTCGGCGTCGAGGAAGCTAATCCGGCTTGCTAGGCAGCAAGGGAGCCGGTAAAACGTGGTCGGTCACTACGGTGGCCGGTGAGAAGGCAGTGATGGTGAGGAGGGGCGGTGGGGCACGGCCGTCGTCGTGGGAGTGTGCCTGGTAGAAGCATGAGAAAGATGTGGTGTTCGAATTGTGCTCTACAGGGAAATATCCTCTGTGGACCGATGTTTATAGGCCGACGGGCAAACCGCAGGTTTTGGGGTAGCTTGAAAATGGGACGCGCCAACAATTTCGGCGCGTGTTTTGCGGCAGAGATGAAAGTCACCCATAAGAAACTTTCCTCATGGATGCTTGTTGCTTGGTCGTGTGGACAACATATATAGTGGGAGATGCCCATAGCTAGCTAGGCCATTCATATCAAACTCGAGTGATTATCACTAAGTTTACAATGAATATATTTCATGACACTTGATATTGGCCGGATAGTAGAAAATATATTTCATGACTATCGATCCCATATTAGTTAATTTATATTATTTCAATTGCTAAAATATTTTCATATTCTTTTAGAGTTCTAAAAAACACACTACACAATGACAATGGATATCACTACCTTCTAGGTCCCGGTCATCAGATTTAGAGTAAAGTAGCTTAGCGACAGATTTAGACCTTTGTGCAACAAATACATGAGTTGGTGATATGTGCAAAAGAACAGGTTAAGTGAGTGTTTTGTGCAACAATGACAACAATAAGTGGAGTTTCGATCGTGCAAAGGATAAAAGGTGGAAGAGGGATCACACGGAAGGAGAAAGAGAAAGGGAGAGCAGTGCCTCACGGGGCCGCTGTTATTTATGGTGAAAAGAAATGCTTCACTTTTTTCGGTGAGTGATGTTGACTGGCACACAGGGTTTCAGTTATGTAGACCTGCAGTGCAGGCTACGCGCCCGTCTAATATTCATTTTTTTCAGCGACAAAAGGGAGAGAGAGAGAGAGAGAGAGAGAGTCTTGACGACGCGTCTTTACTTAACAAAGAAGATTGCTGGGAGTTTGCCTACCTACCGCACGTGACTTGTGCTCACTGATGTGTGGGACCTACACGCATGGGACCACACGTAAGTGACCGACCTACTTTATTCTAGGGGTGCCCCTCAAGCTAATACATAGTCTGCAACATGAAACTATATTCGCTTATAAAATCTGAACTTTGAAATCCAATTTAATTTAAGTCTATTATTGGTCATATCAACTATCAAGTCTAAAATTACATTCTGAAACTTGTTCAACGCTTTCTCATGAATTATTATGGTAGTTTTTTAAAATCAAATGCTAATTGATTTGAGATAATAAAAAACATATATTATTGCACAACAATGGGATATTAAAATATCTATTTGTAAATAAAAATAAGAAGTCAATGTTGTGGTAAGTTAGGAGGTTCAAAGGGTAAACCAAATATAACGTTTTGTTCAATCTCATAGTTCATATTACCAAGTTTGATTATCCCTGGACAACATTGTTTGTTATAGTGTTCCCTAATTGGGCATGGTGGTGCATCTTGCCATTTCTAACAATGTTGATGACTAGACTTTTCAAGTTTTCGGTATAAAAAATCGTTTTTCATTTTCTAGATGATAAAATATGTTTTTTTGTGCATGGGGTAGAAAAGATATGGGTCAAAATGGCGCATCTACATTTTTTAAATAAATTACGCCATATTTTAATGACAAATCCCAAATTTACGGTTTTTAGTGCTTTCTAGCTAGTTTCGCACATTTAAATGACTTTATGCTGATTTATTGAAAGTAATTCAAATTTGAATTGTAGATATGTTATAACTTGGTCCTACAAGTCCCCATAAATAATTTTTATATACATATTACTTACTATATATAGAAACCAGCGATAGTACTGAAATATTCAACCCCTTTGCAGGATAATCATGTAAAACATTTTGACCTGGTTTTGAAATAAATAAATGAAACTGAAGAAAACCTGAAAAATGAAACCCTTCTACATGGAGTGTGCTTGTATGTGTTAGTTGACAGGGAAAATAAGAAACATGTGATAGGGTAGTGAAAAACAAAATGTCTTCACAAAGCGGACTATCGTGTATGAAGATTCATGGTTTGCAAGCCAAATGATATAGTTATGGCCATATTTGTGGCACAGTTTGTTACAATGTGCCCAAATTGGGCATGGTGGTGCATCTTGCCATTCCCAACAATGTTAATGACTAGACTTTTCAACTTTTCGGTATAAAAAATATTTTTTTCATTTTCTAGATGACAAAATATGTTTATTTTGTGAATGGTGTACATATAAGATACGGGTCAAACTGGCAACTCTACATTTTTTAGATAAATTACGCCATATTTTAGTGCCAATTCCCAACTTTTACGGTTTTAGTACTTTCAAGATAGTTTCGCACATTTAAACGACTTTATGCTGATTTACTGAAAGTAATTCCAATGTGAAATGTGGGGGTGTTATAACTTCGTCAAAGAAATCCCCCAAAAACATAGTTTAGGGTTGGGGGTAGATACGGAGTACATGATTTGTATGTTTTGAATATGTCTAGACCTTGTTTATCAACTTGAATGCTTAATTACTATATATATGACGTAAGAAGGCTATGTGCTTTGGGTTTTCATTTTTTTTGATTTTTTCTGAATTTTTATGCTCATTTGAATCTTGGTCAAATCCTAGGTTTGACTAGGATTTAAACAAACTTAAAACATGAAAATGAAAAGGTAAGCCTGGATCCTTCCTAGTCACTCTAAAATTAAGCTTTTGGGAAGTTTTAGAAATTTCCATGTTTGAAACCCGAAACCACTTCTCTTCATGCTTGACTTCATAAGACAAAGTTAAGGGTTAGGGGTAGATACATGCCTTTTCTGTTTTGAATATATCTAGACCTTGTTCATCAACTTGAATGCTTACTATATATATATATATATGACATAAGAAGGCTATATATATATATGTGCTTTGGTTTTTGGTTTTTGTTTTTTCTGAATGTTTATATATGCCCATTTGAATCTTGGTCAAATCCTAGGTTTGACCAAGATTTAAACAAGTTTAAAACATGAAAGTGAAAAGGTAAGCATGGATCCTTCTTAGTCATTCTAAAATGAAGCTTTTGGGGGGTTCTTGAAATCTCAATGTTTGAAACCCAAAACCACTTCTCTTCATGGTTGACTTCATAAGACAGATGAGTTTAGGGTTATGGGGTAGATACATGATTTGTCGGGTTTGAATATGTCTAGACATGCTTGTTTATCAACTTGAATGCTTACTATATGACCTAAGAAGACTATGCATGTGCATTGGTTTTTCATTTTTTGTTCTTTCTGAATGTTTATGCCCATTTGAATCTTGGCCAAATCCTAGGGTTTGACCAAGATTTAAACAAGTTTAAAACATTAAAATGAAAAGGTAATCATGGATCCTTCTTAGTCACTCTAAGATGAAGTTTTTGGGAGGTTTTCGAAATTTCCATGCATGTTTGAAACCCAAAACCACTTCTCTTCATGTTTGACTTCATAAGACAGAGTTTAGGGTTAGGGCTAGGGGTAGATACATGATTTTCTAGTTTGAATATGTCTAGACCATGTTTATCAACTTGAATCTTGGCCAAATCCTAGGTTTGACCAAGATTTAAACAAGTTTAAAACATGAAAATGAAAAGGTAAGCCTGGATCCTTCTTAGTCACTCTAAAATGAAGCTTTTGGGAGGTTTTTGAAATCTCAATGTTTGAAACCCAAAACCATTTCTCATCATGCTTGACTTCATTAGATATAGTTTAGGGTTAGGTGTAGATACACGATTTGTCTGGTTTGAATATGTCTAGACCTTGTTTATCAACTTCAATTCTTACTATATGACATAAGAAGACTATATGTGCTTTGGTTTTTGATTTTTTTTTTTTTGAATGTTTATGCCCATTTGAATCTTGGTCAAATCCTAGGTTTGACCAAGATTTAAACAAGTCTATTGAAAATGAAAAGGTAAGCCTGGATCCTTCTTAGTCATTCTAAAATGAAGCTTTTGGGGGGTTCTTGAAATCTCAATGTTTGAAACCCAAAACCATTTCTCATCATGCTTGACTTCATTAGATATAGTTTAGGGTTATGTGTAGATACACGATTTGTCTAGTTTGAATACGTCTAGACCTTGTTTATCAACTTGAATTCTTACTATATGACATAAGAAGGCTATGTGCTTTGGTTTTCATTTTTCTGATTTTTTTGAATTTTATGCCCATTTGAATCTTGGTCAAATACTAGCTAGGTTTGACCAAGATTTAAACAAGTTTAAAACATGAAAATGAAAAGGTAAGCCTCGATCCTTCTTAGTCACTCTAAAATGAAGCTTTTGGGAGGTTTTTGAAATTTGCATGTTTGAAACCCAAAACCACTTCTCTTCATGCCTTACTTCATAAGACGGAGTTTAGGGTCGTTAGGGAGTAGATACATGATTTGCCTGGTTTGAATATGTCTAGACCTTGTTTATCATCTTGAATGCTTACTATATGACAGAAGAAGACTATGTGCATTGGTATTTCATTTTTTTTTGAATTTTCATGCCCATTTCAATCTTGGTGAAATCCTAGGTTTGAGCAAGATTTAAACAAATTTAACACGTGAAAACGAATAAGCATGGATCCTTCTTAGTCACTCCAAAATGTACCAATTGATAGATGTGTTAACTTTGCTTCATGGAAAAATTAATGTCATGTAAATGAGTTAACTTGGATTTCCTGCCGTTGAATCCATAGGAAACTTTGTTCTAATGCACTATAATAATCAACCGAGTTTTTACACCAACAGGTCTGTCACTTACGTGTGGTGCCCATGCGTGAGGTCCCACACTTCAGTGAGCACAAGTCAAGTGCAGTAGGTACGCAAACTCCAAGCCATCTTCTTTGTCAAGAGAAGACGCATCAGGATGCGTATTGGAAATCTGTGGGTCCTTCTGGATCCTTCGGTTGTCCCTCTCACAAAAAAAACAAATCTCTCATTCTCGGCCTCGCTCGACTCGCTCGCTCGCTCGCTCGCACCTCCTGCTCACTGACAAACCCTGCACAAAAGTCAACATCATCACCCGAAAAAGGGGAGACACCATAATGCTCTCCCTTCTTCTCTCCTTCCGAGTGATCCCTCTTCCTCCGAGTTTCACTCGACGGGCAAACACACATGTGCTGCATAGTAATAATAATAAAAAGGTAGAAAAATCAACCTACGAATCTATAATTAAATACGTTAAACTAGGGTTTTGCCCAGTACTACAGATCAAGTTCATAAAAAATCCAACTACGGGGTTCGAACAACCCCATTTCTAATCCAAGATTTTTTTCGACCTCATCCAAATGGCCTCAAACTATAGGGTTAATTAGCATCTAGTGCAGTATGTGTGAACATGTATGCACTATGTGTGCTATAACTTGTATGTCTTTCAAATTTGAACCAAATTTGAAATATATGAAATGGGGCTTTTGGCTTAAACGTTTGAAACCCAAAACGACTTCTCTTCATGCTAGGCATCATAAGACCGAGTTTAGGGTTAGGGGGTAGATACAGATTTGTCTGTTTTGAATATGTCTATACCTTGTTTATCTACTTGAATATGCTTACTATAGATATATATGACGTAAGAAGACTATGTGCTTTGGTTTTTATTTTTTTTATTTTTCCAGAATTTTTATGCCCAATTGAATCTTGGTCAAATCCTAGGCTTGACCAATATTTAAACAAGCTTAAAACATGAAAATGAAAAGGTAAGCTTGGATCCTTCTTTGTCACTCTAAGATGAAGTTTTTGGGAGGTTTTCAAAATTTCCATGTCTGAAACCAAAAACACTTCTCTTCATGCTTGACTTCATAAGACAGAGTTTAGGGTTAGCCAGGGACATGGTAGATACACGATTTTCTAGTTTGAATATGTCTAGACCATGTTTATCAACTTGAATGATCATTATATGACAGAAAAAGGCTAGGTGCGTTTTTTATTTTATTTTATACCCATTTGAATCTTGATCAAATCCTAGTTTTGACCAGGATTTAAATAATTTTAAAACATGAAAATGAAAAGGTAAGCCTGGATCCTTCTTAGTCACTCTAAAATGAAGCTTTTGGGAGGTTTTTGAAATTTCCATGTTTGAAACCCAAAACCATTTCTCATCATGCTTGACTTCATTAGATATAGTTTAGGGTTAGGTGTAGATACACGATTTGTCTGGTTTGAATATGTCTAGACCTTGTTTATCAACTTCAATTCTTACTATATGACATAAGAAGACTACATGTGCTTTGGTTTTTGATTTTTTGATTTTTTGAATGTTTATGCCCATTTGAATCTTGGTCAAATCCTAGGTTTGACCAAGATTTAAACAAGTCTATAACATGAAAATGAAAAGGTAAGCCTGGATCCTTCTTAGTCATTCTAAAATGAAGCTTTTGGGGGTTCTTGAAATCTCAATGTTTGAAACCCAAAACCATTTCTCATCATGCTTGACTTCATTAGATATAGTTTAGGGTTAGGTGTAGATACACGATTTGTCTGGTTTGAATATGTCTAGACCTTGTTTATCAACTTCAATTCTTACTATATGACATAAGAAGACTATATGTGCTTTGGTTTTTGATTTTTTGATTTTTTGAATGTTTATGCCCATTTGAATCTTGGTCAAATCCTAGGTTTGACCAAGATTTAAACAAGTCTATAACATGAAAATGAAAAGGTAAGCCTGGATCCTTCTTAGTCATTCTAAAATGAAGCTTTTGGGGGGTTCTTGAAATCTCAATGTTTGAAACCCAAAACCACTTCTCTTCATGGTTGACTTCATAAGACATGCAGAGTTTAGGGTTAGGGGTAGATACATGATTTGTCGGGGTTGAATATGTCTAGACATGCTTGTTTATCAACTTGAATGCTTACTATATGACATAAGAAGGCTATGTGCTTTGGTTTTTCATTTTTCCGGTTTTTTGAATTTTATGCCCATTTGAAGATTTTGGGAGGTTCTTGAAATTTTCATGTTTGAAACCAATACGACTTCTCTTCATGCTAGACTTCATAAGATCGACCGAGTTTATGGTTAGGGGGTAGATACATGATTTGTCTGGTTTGAACATGTCTAAACCTTGTTTATCAACTTGAAAGCTTACTATATGACATATATAAGAAGACTATGTGCTTTTGTTTTTCATTCTTCTATTTTTTTATTTTATGCCCATTTGAATCTTGGTCAAATCCTATGTTTGACCTGGATTTAAACAAGTATAAAATATGAAAACGAAAAGGTAAGCCTGGATCCTTCTTAGTCACTCTAAAATGAAGCGGCTTTTGGGATGTTCTTGAAATTTTCATGTTTGAAACCCAAAACCACTTCTCTTCATGATTGACTTCATAAGACAGAGTTTAAGGTTAGGGGAGATATATACATGATTTTCTAGTTTGAATATGTCTAGACCTTATTTATCAACTTGAATGCTTACTATATGACATAAGAATGCTATGTGCTTTGGTTTATCAATCTTTTGGTTTTTTCCTGAATTTTTATGCCCATTTGAATCTTGGTCAAATCCTAGGTTTCACAAAGATTTAAACAAGTTTAAAATCTGAAAATTAAAAGGTAAGCATGGATCCTTCTTAGTCACTCTAAAATGAAGCTTTTGGGAGGTTTTTGACATTTCCATGTTTGAAACCCAAAACCACTTCTCTTCATGCCTTACTTCATAAGACGGAGTTTAGGGTCGTTAGGGAGTAGATACATGATTTGCCTGGTTTGAATATGTCTAGACCTTGTTTATCATCTTGAATGCTTACTATATATGACAGAAGAAGACTATGTGCATTGGTATTTCATTTTTTTTGAATTTTCATGCCCATTTCAATCTTGGTGAAATCCTAGGTTTGAGCAAGATTTAAACAAATTTAACACGTGAAAACGAATAAGCATGGATCCTTCTTAGTCACTCCAAAATGTACCAATTGATAGATGTGTTAACTTTGCTTCATGGAAAAATTAATGTCATGTAAATGAGTTAACTTGGATTTCCTGCCGTTGAATCCATAGGAAACTTTGTTCTAATGCACTATAATAATCAACCGAGTTTTTACACCAACATTGCCAACAGGTCTGTCACTTACGTGTGGTGCCCATGCGTGAGGTCCCACACTTCAGTGAGCACAAGTCAAGTGCAGTAGGTACGTGATACGTCCAAAACGTATCTACTTTCCCGAACACTTTTGCTATTGTATTGCCTCTAATTTGTGTATTTTGGATACAACTAACACGGACTAACGCTGTTTTCAGATTGCTCTGGTGTCTCGTTTTTGTGCAGAAATCCAACTTTCGGGAAAATCCTCGGAATTTATGCGAAGGCCCTATTTTACCAGTAGACGGAGCCAGAAGGGCAAGAGAGGTGGAGGCCCGGGGCCCCACACCATATGGCGGCGCGGCCGGGGGGGCCCGCGCGGCCGTGGTGTGGCCCCCTCGGCCGGCCTCCGACGCCCCCCTTCGGACTACTTATTGGGTTCGACCTGAAAACGCACGGGGAGAAGTCGAAATCGCCAGAAACCCTCCAGAGAGCCGCCACATCGCGAAACTCCGTCGCGGGAGCCAGAAGTCTCCGTTCTGGCACTCCGCCGGGACGGGGAATTGGAGGAGATCTTCACCGCCATCACCGCCAACGCCTCTCCATCGACCAGCCATGTTTCCCCCATCCATGTGTGAGTAATTCCCCGCTGTAGGCTGAAGGGGATGGTAGGGATTGGATGAGATTGGTCATGTAATAGTCATAAGATTGTTAGGGCATAGTGCCTAGTATCCGTAGATGTCACTTTTATGATATTGTTGCAACTTGTTATGCTTAATGCTTGTCACTAGGGCCCGAGTGCCATGATCTCAGATCTAAACATGTTATTGATTCATGAAGATATTCGTTGTTTATGATCTTACCTGCAAGTTGTATACACATGTCGCTGTCAATGGCCAATGCAGAAATCGGGACAACCGGAGGGGATGGTAGTGATGTGAGGATCACATGTGTTCACGGACTGTTAATGCTTTGCTCCGGTACTCTATTAAAAGGAGTACCTTAATATCCAGTAGTTTCCCTAGAGGCCCGGCTGCCACCGGCTGGTAGGACAAAAGATGTTGTGCAAGTTTCTCATTGCGAGCACGTACGACTAAATATGGAACACATGCCTATTGATTGATTAGTACTTGGATACCGTTTTATTATTATCTGCAAATGCCCCTGCTTTGATTGTTACATGAGTTTCTCTCATCCATGCAACGCCCGTTAAATCCGTCCCTGTGCCTACAGTATTTTAATCCTGCTGTTTACTATAATCATTACTGCTGTCTTTATTTCACCGCTGCTGTTATTTTACTATTCCTACTGCTATAAAACTGTTACTACTGATAAACTCTTGCGAGCAAGTCTGTTTCCAGGTGCAGCTGAATTGACAACTCCGCTGTTAAGGCTTACAAGTATTCTTTGTCTCCCCTTGTGTCGAATCAATAAATTGGGTAATACTTCCCTCGAAGACTGTTGCATCCCCTATACTTGTGGGTCATCAAGACTATTTTCTGGCGCCGTTGCCGGGGAGCATAGCTTTATTTGGAAGTTCACTTGGATTGATATTGTTCGCTGCAAATTCTCCATCATGGGTAAACCTCGCGATACTAAGATCGCCATATTACCATCCACTACAAGAAAAGGTACAACTCTTAGTACCTCTGCTGCTCTTGATTCACCATCTGTGATAAGTAAACTTGTTTCACCACCACAAGCTTCAAATGCTGGTACTTCTGCTGAATCTGAAAATTCCTCTCATAATTGTGATGATGCTTCTGCTGTGCTTGATAATGATGGTTCGTTAGGATCTTTTCTAGATGCTACAATTGCTAAGTCTAGACAAATTGAAAATACTGAAACTCCTAATGAAAATGCTGCTACACCTGTTAATTCACCTGAGTCTGTTGAATATTCTAGTGATGATCTTGATGAAGATTATGTAGAGCTTGATGATGATTTTATTGAAAAATGCAATGCTACTACTGATGCAAGAAAAATTAAAAAGTTGCTTGCAGAACATGCTGTTAAATATAAACCATCTCCTGATCCTAAATTTGCCACATCTCCTATAAACATTAGGGATAAAGATTATGATTTTTCTCTTGATCTATCTCATATAGCTATTGTTGAGAAAACACCCTTTTGTGGTACTGAAAAAGAAAGTGCTGTTGAACACATGACTGAGTTATCTACTCTTAGTGGCGTGTTTTCTGATGATGTCAAGATGCGTACTTATTTTGTCGCTAAAATTTTTCCTTTCTCATTAAAGGATGATGCTAAAACTTGGTATAATAATTTGCCTCCTGGTTCTATTAAAAGTCCAATTGACTTGCGTGATGTTTTCTTTCGAAAATACTTTCCTGCTAGTGCTCAACATGCTGCTTTGCAGAGAATTTATAATTTTGACCAGGAAGATGGAGAGAAATTGCCTGAGGCTTGGGCGAGATTTTGTTCTCTTATTAGAGCTCAGCCTGACCATGATTTGGAAAAGCATGATTTACTTGATATATTTTATAGTGGACTAACCATTGAGTCTAGGGCATACCTGGATAGTTGTGCTGGTTGTGTTTTCAGGAAAAGAACTCCAGACGACGCTGAAGAATTATTGGCTAAAATAGGCCGGAATCATGATGATTGGTCTACACCTGAACCAACCCCGACACCGATAGTGAAGAAGAGGGGTATGATTAAATTGAATGATGAAGATATGAGGGAAGCCAAGAAGTCTCTTAAAGAGAAGGGTATTAAACCTGAAGATGTGAAGAATTTACCTCCTATAGAAGATATATGTGAGACAATTCCCCCTTCATCCATGATTGAGGTACACTCTCTTCAACGCTTTACTAGGGAAGATATTCCATATTCAAAACCTCCTGCTCAATGCTTAGATGAGTTTGATAATTATATTGTTAAGCAACAAAACTTTAATATGAGAGTAGAGAATCATTTAATGGAAAATTCTCGAGCTATTAGTGAATTGCATGGTATTGTGGAGAGAACCTCCAATGATGTTAAGATACTTGTTAAACATTTTCAAATGGTTCAAACTCAAATTGATCAACTTACTAAAGTGCAAAATGACTTGTTGGGAAATAATTCTAAAGAAAAACATGCTTATGAAGTAACAACTAGAGGTGGTGTTTCTACCCAGGATCCTCTATATCCTGAAGGGCATCCCAAAAGAGTTGAACAAGATTCTCAACTAATTAAAACTAGTGCTCCATCTAAGAAAAAGAAAAAGAAACATAAGAATGTTGTAGAATCCTCTGAACCTGTTAATGATCCTAATAGTATTTCTATTTCTGATGCTGAAACTGAAAGTGGTAATGAACA
Source organism: Lolium multiflorum (assembly GCA_030979885.1). Taxonomy (NCBI): domain Eukaryota; kingdom Viridiplantae; phylum Streptophyta; class Magnoliopsida; order Poales; family Poaceae; genus Lolium; species Lolium multiflorum. The sequence continues at coordinate 21,042 of JAUUTY010000435.1, forward strand.
TGAGGAAGATAATGATAAGAATGATACTCCTGATAAAGAAGAAATTGAAAAAGAACCTGAAAAGCATGCTAAAAATAAAAAGTACACTAAAGAAGATTTTATTACTGAGAAACATGGTAATGAAAGAGAACCTTGGGTTCAAAAGCAAATGCCTTTTCCTGTTAAGAAACTAAAATCAAAGGAGGAGGAACATTATAATAAATTTTGTGATTGGATGAAACCTTTATTTTTGCAAATCCCTTTGACTGATGCTATTAAATTGCCTCCTTATTCAAAGTATATGAAAGATATTGTTACTAACAAAAGGAAAATCCCCAATGAGGAAATTTCTACTATGCTCGCTAATTACTCCTTCAATGGTAAGATTCCAAAGAAGTTGGGCGACCCAGGTATACCGACTATTCCTTGTTCCATCAAGAATAATTATGTTAGAACTGCTCTATGTGATTTGGGAGCAGGTGTTAGTGTAATGCCTTTTTCTCTTTATAAGAGACTTGATTTAGATAAGTTGATACCAACTGATATATCTTTGCAAATGGCTGATAAATCTACTGCTATTCCTGTTGGTTTATGTGAGAATGTTCCTGTTCAAGTTACTCAGCATTGCTTGATATTAACTGATTTTGTTGTGTTGGAAATGCCTGAAGATGATAATATGTCCATTATTCTTGGAAGACCCTTTCTTAATACTGCAGGGGCTGTTATTGATTGCAATAAAGGCATGGTTACTTTCAATGTTGATGATAAGGAACACACTGTCTATTTTCCCAAGAGGATTGATAAAGTATGTGGAGTTAATACAATTTTTAATGTGAAAACTATCAAAGTGGGATCCATTGATTGTCCTATATATGAGCCTAAAGAAGAATATCAAACTCTTGTGATTGGATCCATATCAATTCAATATAAGGTAACATGATTGATTTGAGGTTTATTTCTTCTTATGTCATATAAAATTTATTTGGTAGCAAGACTTGATCAACCTTGTTAACAAGTATATTTTAATGCATAAGAGAGCTAAACAACATTTCTTTCTTTCTTTCTCCCTCCACTTATTTTACTTGCTGTAGCACTTTTGTTTTGCAATATGCTTTAGTTGTTTAAGATTTTGGAAATCATTTTCCTGCGCAGTAATCATTAATTTAATACCCAGAAATGTGCATTTTTCGAAGTTCTCTAAAAATTACAAAAATTACACCGTTGGTCCTATTTTTCGACGAGGCACCTGGGAGCACCAGAGGATGACCTGTGGGGCACCAGAGGTGCCACACCACAGGCCGGCGCGGCCAAGGAGGTGGGCGCGCCACCCTGTGGTGTGGGCCCCTCCTTGCCCCACTACATCATCTCTTCCTCCCAGCATCTTCTCTCTCCCGAAAAAACTCGTACCAAGTTCCTCTCACTCGTGTTTCTGCTCAAGAACTCGCGATTTTTCGATCTCCTTGCTCAGCCCAGATTTCTGTTTGAAATTTGGCACATTTACTCCTTGGTATGTGACTCCTTTGATTGTCCAATTAGAATTTCATTTGGTTGAGTATATCTTGAATATTTTGCTGCTGTAGATAACATGTTTAGTGAGCTTGCATGCTTGTTCTAAGAGGAAGAAACTAGTTTTGATGCATGTTTAGTACTCTAGCAAGTTCCTATAGTAGTTCCCTTCAATTACATACCTTGAAATCAAATTTTATAATGATTGTTGAAAAATTTCAGAAAATGGAAGGGAGTATGCACCAACTTAACCAAGAAGAGTTGGAGGTACAGCAAGTCATGAGAGTTCATCGTGAAGAGGGAGTATACCCCTCTTATTACCCATGCACGGATTTTATGCGGAATGCAGGAATCCTGCAAGACGTTCAAACACTAATTTCCAATGCAGGATTGGAAGGTTTTACTGTTGGTGAACCTCACCAATATGCTAAACTAACGGTGTCGGTTGTGCAGGATTTCGAATTTCACCGGTCTCAAACTAACCCCATGGTCCGGTACAAGATTTATAACAAAACTATCGACTTGCCTTTCAGTGATTTTTGTACAGCAATTAGAGTGCCGCGGTGGGGATCCTGCGAGAAGATCAGGGGAACACCGCGGGAGCTCTCAAATCTTTATACAAGGATTTGTAATGGGAGGAGCTTCTCCAATGATAGTGGTAAGATTAGTAGCATTCAACAGCCAGCCATCCGCTACTTTGCCTATTTCATTACAAAGTGCGTTCTTGCGAGAAGGACTGGAGGTAAATTATCTGTCCAAGATTTGGCTTTCTTAGCTGCTGCTTTGCAACAGGATAGGACTTATAATTTGGGTGCTTTAATAGCTTGTAGACTTGCTACTAACCGTGAGAAAGGAGGAATTTGTGGAGGTCTTATCGCCTCTCGCTTATTAGCTATGCATGGTGTAGGACCCCACCATTTAGATATTCCGCTTTCTATAGAGAAGCTTGATGTTGTTTCCATGATTAAACATGAATTTATTTCAGATGCATCTAATTTGAACAACCTGCATTATAGGATAACTTTGTATAAGAAAAATTGGAGTATAACCAAGAAAATTGAAAAACTAGTACGCTTGCCTGCACCTGCTTTGTTTAACCTTGATGCCAGGAACGGGTGGTCGATCACAGAAAATGAGCTAAACGCATACATAGAAAGGGAAAGCCGTCGTGCAAGGGAAGATGTGGAGGAGGCCGAGGAGCACCCCGACTCTTCATCCGATGCAGCGAGCTCCTCATATCAACATCATGGGCATGTGGAACCTCCACGATATTCTTCTGCACAGGGGCCCTATTACCACTCCATGTATGATCCACCGGCGTGGAACTCCGACCCTCGTTGGGAATGAACTCCACTTAGGCCAAAAGCCTAAGCTTGGGGGAGGTATACCGGCATCACTCATTCTTTGCATATTATGGTTGCTGGATACTTGTACATACTTGCTTAGTCTCTTAGAGTGGTTTTCTAATGAGAGGGAGATGATATTTGGGGAAGTGCTGTCCAAAAACAGATTCTGGGCTGTTACCAAAAAAATTCGTACGCACAGCCAGAACGTTATTTTGAGTTGCCAATTTTTGAGCATGTTCCCCAGGTTGTTATCTAACTTTCATTAGTTGAACACTTTTTGGTCTGAGCAATGGAAGATTTTTGTTAATTTCGATTTCTGTACTGCTGTCAGGATTTGGCAGATTTCTGTCATCCTGCTTTTCTGTGTTTCTGTTAGTTTGCATTCTTTTGTTTTCACTTTGTTTCTTTCCTAAAACACAAAAAGACCAAAAATATTTCTGTTTTTCTCTTCACCATTTTTTTATTTGGTTCCTTGCTCTTAGTTTACTTTATTTGCTATCGTTGGTTTGTTATGAGAAAACCCAAAAAGATTTTGCTTTGTTTGCTTGTTTTCTTTCGTTCTTGTTTCCAATTCGAAAACACCAAAAATATTTGCTGTTCTTCTTTGGTTTGTAAAGTTCATCATGAGTTCAATGGTCTTCGGTGGCTGGAGCGTGGTTTTCATTTCATATTATCCAAGCTACACAAGTGAAAAGGCAATAATGACGATCTACGACAATCGATTGTGGTGAGAGGCTGGTATGAACTCTATTTGCTTTCATTTTTGTACATATACTCATCCATATGAGCATGCTTAGTTGGTTCATGTGAGGTATATGTTATTTGAGAAAGTCTAGTAGTTCATGATCTCTCATGTTTAGCTCCAATTTATTAATATGAGTAGCATGTCATGGATGTTTGCTTGCATTGTTTTATTCATAAGTAAGTATGACATTGTGGTATCCTCCTCTGAATAATTCATTTATATCGACTTGGCACATGCTCACGCATGCATATGACTGAACAAAAAGTCAATTAAGCCTCGATGATTTATATTGCTTCAGAGTTATTGTATCACTTTTATGCCTCCGTTAATTTATTTTGCCGCAAGCATGATTATGACAGTTACTGCTCTCTTGATTTGTCGCTCCCTAGTCTTTTGCTAGCCTTCACTTGTACTGAGCGGGCCGCTCGTGCTTCCAAACACCTGAAAACCAAGTTGTTCCAAAGTGTCCACCATAAATACCTATGCATGGCATTTCAAACCATTCCAAGTAAATTCTCATGCGCTACCTTTAAAACTTTCAAAATGCTTCTCAATTTGTGTTAATGTTTCATAGCTCATGAGGAAGTATGTGGTGTTTAGCTTTCAACCTTGTCATTTACTTTTGACGGACTCTCATATGGACTAGTGGCACATCCGCTTATCCAATAATTTTGCAAAAAGAGCTGGCAATGGGATTCCCAGTCCCAAATTAATTAACTTAAATAGACACTCCTCCATGGTTTGTGATTGTTGGACGGCACCCGAAGGATTCGGTTAGCCATGGCTTGTGTGAGCAAAGGTTGGGGGGAGTGTCATCATCATAATAAAACTTAAATAAAAAGGCACTCCTTCATGGTATGTGATTGTTGGCAGGCACCCGAGGATTCGGTTAGCCATGGTTTGTGAAAGAAAGGTTGGAAGGAGTGCCAACCAAAAATAAATAAAATGGGAGCCGCTCTTGTGAGTCCGGTTGATGAGGTAGTTAGTGTACCCATTACCATTCGTTGACAACAACAAACACCTCTCAAAATAATTTTACTCCTGCTTTACAAATGAAAAGCTCTAGCGCATGTTAATCCCTGCTTCCCTCTGCGAAGGGTCAATCTTTTACTTTTTATGTTGTGTCTCCATTCTTTCTTTGAGCACTATCTTGAGAGCACAACTGTCATTCTTAGTATAATATGCTTGTCTCAAAATATGATTGATTGTGGTATAACTTTGATGCTTTTATCTTTGACAATCACTACTTCTAGTCTTTCTATGAACTCCAGAGGTGCCTCGGCATTTATGTTTTGCCGATCAAATACGGGCAAGCGAGATACCACTTTATCATATTCTCTTATGAACATTGCAATCATGCTTATATACATGATTCATGGTGCTTATTATTAATTGTTGGTACCTCTCCATGATTGACATAGCTGTTGGATGATCTTATTTGCATGTATCTCATTATGAACTGCTTAAGTATTAGCCATAGCATGAGAATATATACATCATATGAGCAAATGTGTTCGTGAAAGTTCTTTTATCGCTCAGTTGTTAACTGAATTGCTTGAGGACAAGCAATAAGCTAAGCTTGGGGGAGTTGATACGTCCAAAACGTATCTACTTTCCCAAACACTTTTGCTATTGTTTTGCCTCTAATTTGTGTATTTTGGATACAACTAACACGGACTAGCAGCAGAATTGCTCTGGTGTCTCGTTTTTGTGCAGAAATCCAACTTTCGGGAAAATCCTCGGAATTTATGCGAAGGCCCTATTTTACCAGAATATTGACGGAGCCAGAAGGGCAAGAGAGGTGGAGGCCCGAGGGCCCCACACCATATGGCGGCGCGGCCCAGGGGGGGCCGCGCGGCCATGTGGTGTGGCCCCCTCGGCCGGCCTCCGACGCCCCCCTTCGGACTACTTATTGGTTTCGACCTGAAAACGCACGGGGAGAAGTCATCGCCAGAAACCCTCCAGAGAGCCGCCACATCGCGAAACTCGTCGCGGGAGCCAGAAGTCTCGTTCGGCACTCGCGGGACGGGAATTGGAGAGATCTTCACCATCCATCACCGCCAACGCCTCTCCATCGACCAGCCATGTTTCCCCATCCATGTGTGAGTAATTCCCCCACTGTAGGCTGAAGGGGATGGTAGGGATTGGATGAGATTGGTCATGTAATAGTCATAAGATTGTTAGGGCATAGTGCCTAGTATCCGTAGATGTCACTTTTATGATATTGTTGCAACTTGTTATGCTTAATGCTTGTCACTAGGGCCCGAGTGCCATGATCTCAGATCTGAACATGTTATTGATTCATGAAGATATTCGTTGTTTATGATCTTACCTGCAAGTTGTATACACATGTCGCTGTCCGGAACCAATGGCCCCGAAGTGACAGAAATCGGGACAACCGGAGGGGATGGTAGTGATGTGAGGATCACATGTGTTCACGGAGTGTTAATGCTTTGCTCCGGTACTCTATTAAAAAGGAGTACCTTAATATCCAGTAGTTTCCCTAGAGGCCCGGCTGCCACCGGCTGGTAGGACAAAAGATGTTGTGCAAGTTTCTCATTGCGAGCACGTACGACTAAATATGGAACACATGCCTATTGATTGATTAGTACTTGGATACCGTTTTATTATTATCTGCAAATGCCCTGCTTTGATTGTTACATGAGTTTCTCTCATCCATGCAACGCCCGTTAAATGTCCCTATGCCTACAGATATTTTAATCCTGCTGTTTACTATAATCACTACTGCTGTCTTTATTTCACCGCTGCTGTTATTTTACTATTCCTACGCTATAAAACTTTGCTACTGATAAACTCTTGCGAGCAAGTCTGTTTCCAGGTGCAGCTGAATTGACAACTCCGCTGTTAAGGCTTACAAGTATTCTTTGTCTCCCCTTGTGTCGAATCAATAAATTGGGTAATACTTCCCTCGAAGATGTTGCAATCCCCTATACTTGTGGGTCATCAAACTCTCAAGCCATCTTCTTTGTCAAGAGAAGAGCATCGGGATGCGTTTTGGAAATCTGTGGGTCCTTCTGGATCCTTCGGTTGTCCCTCTCACAAAAAAAACAGATCTCTCTCCTTCTCGGCCTCGCTCGACTCGCTCGCTCGCTCGCTCGCACCTCCTGCTCACTGACAAACCCTGCACAAAAGTCAACATCATCACCCAAAAAAGGGGAGACACCATAATGCTCTCCCTTCTTCTCTCCTTCCGAGTGATCCCTCTTCCTCCGAGTTTCACTCGACGGGCAAACACACATGTGCTGCATAGTAATAATAATAAAAAGGTAGAAAAATCAACCTACGAATCTATAATTAAATACGTTAAACTAGGGTTTTGCCCAGTACTACAGATCAAGTTCATAAAAAATCCAACTACGGGGTTCGAACAACCCCATTTCTAATCCAAGATTTTTTTCGACCTCATCCAAATGGCCTCAAACTATAGGGTTAATTAGCATCTAGTGCAGAATGTGTGAACATGTATGCACTATGTGTGCTATAACTTGTATGTCTTTCAAATTTGAACCAAATTTGAAATATATGAAATGGGGCTTTTGGCTTAAACGTTTGAAACCCAAAACGACTTCTCTTCATGCTAGGCATCATAAGACCGAGTTTAGGGTTAGGGGGTAGATACAGGATTTGTCTGTTTTGAATATGTCTATACCTTGTTTATCTACTTGAATATGCTTACTATAGATATATATGACGTAAGAAGACTATGTGCTTTGGTTTTTATTTTTTTTATTTTTCCAGAATTTTTATGCCCATTTGAATCTTGGTCAAATCCTAGGCTTGACCAATATTTAAACAAGCTTAAAACATGAAAATGAAAAGGTAAGCTTGGATCCTTCTTTGTCACTCTAAGATGAAGTTTTTGGGAGGTTTTCAAAATTTCCATGTCTGAAACCCAAAAACACTTCTCTTCATGCTTGACTTCATAAGACAAAGCTAGTTTAGGGCTTTAGGGGGTAGATACATGATTTGTCTAGTTTGAATATGTCTAGACCTTGTTTATCAACTTCAATTCTTACTATATGACATAAGAAGACTATATGTGCTTTGGTTTTTGATTTTTTGATTTTTTTGAATGTTTATGCCCATTTGAATCTTGGTCAAATCCTAGGTTTGACCAAGATTTAAACAAGTCTATAACATGAAAATGAAAAGGTAAGCCTGGATCCTTCCTAGCTAGTCATTCTAAAATGAAGCTTTTGGGGGGGTTCTTGAAATCTCAATGTTTGAAACCCAAAAACCACTTCTCTTCATGGTTGACTTCATAAGACATGCAGAGTTTAGGGTTAGGGGTAGATACATGATTTGTCGGGTTTGAATATGTCTAGACATGCTTGTTTATCAACTTGAATGCTTACTATATGACATAAGAAGGCTATATATGTGCTTTGGTTTTTCATTTTTCTAGTTTTTTGAATGTTATATGCCCATTTGAAGATTTTGGGTGGTTCTTGAAATTTTCATGTTTGAAACCAATACGACTTCTCTTCATGCTAGATCGACTTCATAAGATCGACCGAGTTTATGGTTAGGGGCTAGATACATGATTTGTCTGGTTTGAACATGTCTAAACCTTGTTTATCAACTTGCAAGGCTTACTATATGACATAAGAAGACTATGTGCTTTTGTTTTTCATTCTTCTATTTTTTTATTTTATGCCCATTTGAATCTTGGTCAAATCCTATGTTTGACCTGGATTTAAACAAGTATAAAATATGAAAACGAAAAGGTAAGCCTGGATCCTTCTTAGTCACTCTAAAATGAAGCGACTTTTGGGATGTTCTTGAAATTTTCATGTTTGAAACCCAAAACCACTTCTCTTCATGATTGCTTCATAAGACAGAGTTTAAGGTTAGGAATAGATATATACATGATTTTCTAGTTTGAATATGTCTAGACCTTGTTAATCAACTTGAATGCTTACTCTATGACATAAGAATGCTATGTGCTTTGGTTTATCATTCTTTTGGTTTTTTCCTGAATTTTTATGCCCATTTGAATCTTGGTCAAATCCTAGGTTTCACAAAGATTTAAACAAGTTTAAAATCTGAAAATTAAAAGGTAAGCATGGATCCTTCTTAGTCACTCTAAAATGAAGCTTTTGGGAGGTTTTTGAAATTTCCATGTTTGAAACAAAAACCACTTCTCTTCATGCTTGACTTCATAAGACAGAGTTTAGGTGTTAGGGGTAGATACATGATTTCTAGTTTGAATATGTCTAGACCTTGTTTATCAACTTGAATTCTTACTATATGACATAAGAAGGCTATGTGCTTTGGTTTTTCATTTTTCTGGTTTTTTTGAATTTTATGCCCATTTGAAGATTTTGGGAGGTTCTTGAAATTTTCATGTTTGAAACCAATACGACTTCTCTTCATGCTAGACTTCATAAGATCGATCGAGTTTATGGTTAGGGGGTAGATACATGATTTGTCTGGTTTGAACATGTCTAAACCTTGTTTATCAACTTGAAAGCTTACTATATGACATACGAAGACTATGTGCTTTTGTTTTTCATTCTTCTATTTTTTTATTTTATGCCCATTTGAATCTTGGTCAAATCCTATGTTTGACCTGGATTTAAACAAGTATAAAATATGAAAACGAAAAGGTAAGCATGGATCCTTCTTAGTCACTCTAAAATGAAGCGGCTTTTGGGATGTTCTTGAAATTTTCATGTTTGAAACCCAAAACCACTTCTCTTCATGATTGACTTCATAAGACAGAGTTTAGGGTTAGGGGCAGATATATACATGATTTTCTAGTTTGAATATGTCTAGACCTTATTTATCAACTTGAATGCTTACTATATGACATAAGAATGCTATGTGCTTTGGTTTATCAATCTTTTGGTTTTTTCCTGAATTTTTATGCCCATTTGAATCTTGGTCAAATCCTAGGTTTCACAAAGATTTAAACAAGTTTAAAATCTGAAAATTAAAAGGTAAGCATGGATCCTTCTTAGTCACTCTAAAATGAAGCTTTTGGGAGGTTTTTGAAATTTCCATGTTTGAAACCCAAAACCACTTCTCTTCATGCTTGACTTCATAAGACAGAGTTTAGAGTGTTAGGGGTAGATACATGATTTGTCTAGTTTGAATACGTCTAGACCTTGTTTGTCAACTTGAATTCTTACTATATGACATAAGAAGGCTATGTGCTTTGGTTTTTCATTTTTCTGATTTTTTTGAATTTTATGCCCATTTGAATCTTGGTCAAATACTAGCTAGGTTTGACCAAGATTTAAACAAGTTTAAAACATGAAAATGAAAAGGTAAGCCTCGATCCTTCTTAGTCACTCTAAAATGAAGCTTTTGGGAGGTTTTTGAAATTTGCATGTTTGAAACCCAAAACCACTTCTCTTCATGCCTTACTTCATAAGACGGAGTTTAGGGTCGTTAGGGAGTAGATACATGATTTGCCTGGTTTGAATATGTCTAGACCTTGTTTATCATCTTGAATGCTTACTATATGACAGAAGAAGACTATGTGCATTGGTATTTCATTTTTTTTTGAATTTTCATGCCCATTTCAATCTTGGTGAAATCCTAGGTTTGAGCAAGATTTAAACAAATTTAACACGTGAAAACGAATAAGCATGGATCCTTCTTAGTCACTCCAAAATGTACCAATTGATAGATGTGTTAACTTTGCTTCATGGAAAAATTAATGTCATGTAAATGAGTTAACTTGGATTTCCTGCCGTTGAATCCATAGGAAACTTTGTTCTAATGCACTATAATAATCAACCGAGTTTTTACACCAACAGGTCTGTCACTTACGTGTGGTGCCCATGCGTGAGGTCCCACACTTCAGTGAGCACAAGTCAAGTGCAGTAGGTACGCAAACTCCAAGCCATCTTCTTTGTCAAGAGAAGACGCATCAGGATGCGTTTTGGAAGTCTGTGGGTCCTTCTGGATCCTTCGGTTGTCCCTCTCACAAAAAAACAAATCTCTCTCATTCTCGGCCTCGCTCGACTCGCTCGCTCGCTCGCTCGCTCGCTCGCACCTCCTGCTCACTGACAAACCCTGCACAAAAGTCAACATCATCACCCGAAAAAGGGGAGACACCATAATGCTCTCCCTTCTTCTCTCCTTCCGAGTGATCCCTCTTCCTCCGAGTTTCACTCGACGGGCAAACACACATGTGCTGCATAGTAATAATAATAAAAAGGTAGAAAAATCAACCTACGAATCTATAATTAAATACGTTAAACTAGGGTTTTGCCCAGTACTACAGATCAAGTTCATAAAAAATCCAACTACGGGGTTCGAACAACCCCATTTCTAATCCAAGATTTTTTTCGACCTCATCCAAATGGCCTCAAACTATAGGGTTAATTAGCATCTAGTGCAGTATGTGTGAACATGTATGCACTATGTGTGCTATAACTTGTATGTCTTTCAAATTTGAACCAAATTTGAAATATATGAAATGGGGCTTTTGGCTTAAACGTTTGAAACCCAAAACGACTTCTCTTCATGCTAGGCATCATAAGACCGAGTTTAGGGTTAGGGGGTAGATACAGGATTTGTCTGTTTTGAATATGTCTATACCTTGTTTATCTACTTGAATATGCTTACTATAGATATATATGACGTAAGAAGACTATGTGCTTTGGTTTTTATTTTTTTTATTTTTCCAGAATTTTTATGCCCATTTGAATCTTGGTCAAATCCTAGGCTTGACCAATATTTAAACAAGCTTAAAACATGAAAATGAAAAGGTAAGCTTGGATCCTTCTTTGTCACTCTAAGATGAAGTTTTTGGGAGGTTTTCAAAATTTCCATGTCTGAAACCCAAAAACACTTCTCTTCATGCTTGACTTCATAAGACAAAGCTAGTTTAGGGCTTTAGGGGGTAGATACATGATTTGTCTAGTTTGAATATGTCTAGACCTTGTTTATCAACTTCAATTCTTACTATATGACATAAGAAGACTATATGTGCTTTGGTTTTTGATTTTTTGATTTTTTTGAATGTTTATGCCCATTTGAATCTTGGTCAAATCCTAGGTTTGACCAAGATTTAAACAAGTCTATAACATGAAAATGAAAAGGTAAGCCTGGATCCTTCTAGCTAGTCATTCTAAAATGAAGCTTTTGGGGGGTTCTTGAAATCTCAATGTTTGAAACCAAAACCACTTCTCTTCATGGTTGACTTCATAAGACATGCAGAGTTTAGGGTTAGGGTAGATACATGATTTGTCGGGTTTGAATATGTCTAGACATGCTTGTTTATCAACTTGAATGCTTACTATATGACATAAGAAGGCTATATATGTGCTTTGGTTTTTCATTTTTCTAGTTTTTTGAATGTTATATGCCCATTTGAAGATTTTGGGTGGTTCTTGAAATTTTCATGTTTGAAACCAATACGACTTCTCTTCATGCTAGACTTCATAAGATCGACCGAGTTTATGGTTAGGGGCTAGATACATGATTTGTCTGGTTTGAACATGTCTAAACCTTGTTTATCAACTTGCAAGGCTTACTATATGACATAAGAAGACTATGTGCTTTTGTTTTTCATTCTTCTATTTTTTTATTTTATGCCCATTTGAATCTTGGTCAAATCCTATGTTTGACCTGGATTTAAACAAGTATAAAATATGAAAACGAAAAGGTAAGCCTGGATCCTTCTTAGTCACTCTAAAATGAAGCGACTTTTGGGATGTTCTTGAAATTTTCATGTTTGAAACCCAAAACCACTTCTCTTCATGATTGCTTCATAAGACAGAGTTTAAGGTTAGGAATAGATATATACATGATTTTCTAGTTTGAATATGTCTAGACCTTGTTAATCAACTTGAATGCTTACTCTATGACATAAGAATGATATGTGCTTTGGTTTATCATTCTTTTGGTTTTTTCCTGAATTTTTATGCCCATTTGAATCTTGGTCAAATCCTAGGTTTCACAAAGATTTAAACAAGTTTAAAATCTGAAAATTAAAAGGTAAGCATGGATCCTTCTTAGTCACTCTAAAATGAAGCTTTTGGGAGGTTTTTGAAATTTCCATGTTTGAAACCCAAAAACCACTTCTCTTCATGCTTGACTTCATAAGACAGAGTTTAGAGTGTTAGGGGTAGATACATGATTTGTCTAGTTTGAATATGTCTAGACCTTGTTTATCAACTTGAATTCTTACTATATGACATAAGAAGGCTATGTGCTTTGGTTTTTCATTTTTCTGGTTTTTTTGAATTTTATGCCCATTTGAAGATTTTGGGAGGTTCTTGAAATTTTCATGTTTGAAACCAATACGACTTCTCTTCATGCTAGACTTCATAAGATCGACCGAGTTTATGGTTAGGGGGTAGATACATGATTTGTCTGGTTTGAACATGTCTAAACCTTGTTTATCAACTTGAAAGCTTACTATATGACATACGAAGACTATGTGCTTTTATTTTTCATTCTTCTATTTTTTTATTTTATGCCCATTTGAATCTTGGTCAAATCCTATGTTTGACCTGGATTTAAACAAGTATAAAATATGAAAACGAAAAGGTAAGCATGGATCCTTCTTAGTCACTCTAAAATGAAGCGGTTTTGGGATGTTCTTGAAATTTTCATGTTTGAAACCCAAAACCACTTCTCTTCATGATTGACTTCATAAGACAGAGTTTAGGGTTAGGCAGATATATACATGATTTTCTAGTTTGAATATGTCTAGACCTTATTTATCAACTTGAATGCTTACTATATGACATAAGAATGCTATGTGCTTTTGGTTTATCAATCTTTTGGTTTTTCCTGAATTTTTATGCCCATTTGAATCTTGGTCAAATCCTAGGTTTCACAAAGATTTAAACAAGTTTAAAATCTGAAAATTAAAAGGTAAGCATGGATCCTTCTTAGTCACTCTAAAATGAAGCTTTTGGGAGGTTTTTGAAATTTCCATGTTTGAAACCCAAAACCACTTCTCTTCATGCTTAATTGACTTCATAAGACGAGTTTAGAGTGTTAGGGGTAGATACATGATTTGTCTAGTTTGAATACGTCTAGACCTTGTTTGTCAACTTGAATTCTTTTACTATATGACATAAGAAGGCTATGTGCTTTGGTTTTTCATTTTTCTGATTTTTTTGAATTTTATGCCCATTTGAATCTTGGTCAAATACTAGCTAGGTTTGACAAAGATTTAAACAAGTTTAAAACATGAAAATGAAAAGGTAAGCCTCGATCCTTCTTAGTCACTCTAAAATGAAGCTTTTGGGAGGTTTTGAAATTTGCATGTTTGAAACCCAAAACCACTTCTCTTCATGCCTTACTTCATAAGACGGAGTTTAGGGTGGGTTAGGGAGTAGATACATGATTTGCCTGTTTGAATATGTCTAGACCTTGTTTATCATCTTGAATGCTTACTACAGAAGAAGACTATGTGCATTGGTATTTCATTTTTTTTTGAATTTTCATGCCCATTTCAATCTTGGTGAAATCCTAGGTTTGAGCAAGATTTAAACAAATTTAACACGTGAAAACGAATAAGCATGGATCCTTCTTAGTCACTCCAAAATGTACCAATTGATAGATGTGTTAACTTTGCTTCATGGAAAAATTAATGTCATGTAAATGAGTTAACTTGGATTTCCTGCCGTTGAATCCATAGGAAACTTTGTTCTAATGCACTATAATAATCAACCGAGTTTTTACACCAACAGGTCTATCACTTACGTGTGGTGCCCATGCGTGAGGTCCCACACTTCAGTGAGCACAAGCAAGTGCAGTAGGTACGCAAACTCCAAGCCATCTTCTTTGTCAAGAGAAGACGCATCAGATGCGTATCTGTGGGTCCTTCTGGATCCTTCGGTTGTCCCTCTCACAAAAAAACAAATCTCTCTCATTCTCGGCCTCGCTCGACTCGCTCGCTCGCTCGCTCGCTCGCACCTCCTGCTCACGACAAACCTGCACAAAGTCAACATCATCACCCGAAAAAGGGGAGACACCATAATGCTCTCCCTTCTTCTCTCCTTGAGTGATCCCTCTTCCTCCGAGTTTCACTCGACGGGCAAACACACATGTGCTGCATAGTAATAATAATAAAAAGGTAGAAAAATCAACCTACGAATCTATAATTAAATACGTTAAACTAGGGTTTTGCCCAGTACTACAGATCAAGTTCATAAAAAATCCAACTACGGGGTTCGAACAACCCCATTTCTAATCCAAGATTTTTTCGACCTCATCCAAATGGCCTCAAACTATAGGGTTAATTAGCATCTAGTGCAGTATGTGTGAACATGTATGCACTATGTGTGCTATAACTTGTATGTCTTTCAAATTTGAACCAAATTTGAAATATATGAAATGGGGCTTTTGGCTTAAACGTTTGAAACCCAAAACGACTTCTCTTCATGCTAGGCATCATAAGACCGAGTTTAGGGTTAGGGGGTAGATACATGATTTGTCTGTTTTGAATATGTCTATACCTTGTTTATCTACTTGAATATGCTTACTATAGATATATATGACGTAAGAAGACTATGTGCTTTGGTTTTATTTTTTTATTTTTCCAGAATTTTTATGCCCATTTGAATCTTGGTCAAATCCTAGGCTTGACCAATATTTAAACAAGCTTAAAACATGAAAATGAAAAGGTAAGCTTGGATCCTTCTTTGTCACTCTAAGATGAAGTTTTGGGAGGTTTTCAAAATTTCCATGTCTGAAACCAAAAAACACTTCTCTTCATGCTTGACTTCATAAGACAAAGCTAGTTTAGGGCTTTAGGGGTAGATACATGATTTGTCTAGTTTGAATATGTCTAGACCTTGTTTATCAACTTCAATTCTTACTATATGACATAAGAAGACTATATGTGCTTTGGTTTTTGATTTTTTGATTTTTTTGAATGTTTATGCCCATTTGAATCTTGGTCAAATCCTAGGTTTGACCAAGATTTAAACAAGTCTATAACATGAAAATGAAAAGGTAAGCCTGGATCCTAGCTAGTCATTCTAAAATGAAGCTTTTGGGGGGTTCTTGAAATCTCAATGTTTGAAACCCAAAAACCACTTCTCTTCATGGTTGACTTCATAAGACATGCAGAGTTTAGGGTTAGGGTAGATACATGATTTGTCGGGTTTGAATATGTCTAGACATGCTTGTTTATCAACTTGAATGCTTACTATATGACATAAGAAGGCTATATATGTGCTTTGGTTTTTCATTTTTCTAGTTTTTTGAATGTTATATGCCCATTTGAAGATTTTGGGTGGTTCTTGAAATTTTCATGTTTGAAACCAATACGACTTCTCTTCATGCTAGATCGACTTCATAAGATCGACCGAGTTTATGGTTAGGGGCTAGATACATGATTTGTCTGGTTTGAACATGTCTAAACCTTGTTTATCAACTTGAAAGCTTACTATATGACATAAGAAGACTATGTGCTTTTGTTTTTCATTCTTCTATTTTTTTATTTTATGCCCATTTGAATCTTGGTTAAATCCTATGTTTGACCTGGATTTAAACAAGTATAAAATATGAAAACGAAAAGGTAAGCCTGGATCCTTCTTAGTCACTCTAAAATGAAGCGACTTTTGGGATGTTCTTGAAATTTTCATGTTTGAAACCCAAACCACTTCTCTTCATGATTGCTTCATAAGACAGAGTTTAAGGTTAGGAATAGATATATACATGATTTTCTAGTTTGAATATGTCTAGACCTTGTTAATCAACTTGAATGCTTACTCTATGACATAAGAATGATATGTGCTTTGGTTTATCATTCTTTTGGTTTTTTCCTGAATTTTTATGCCCATTTGAATCTTGGTCAAATCCTAGGTTTCACAAAGATTTAAACAAGTTTAAAATCTGAAAATTAAAAGGTAAGCATGGATCCTTCTTAGTCACTCTAAAATGAAGCTTTTGGGAGGTTTTTGAAATTTCCATGTTTGAAACCCAAAACCACTTCTCTTCATGCTTGACTTCATAAGACAGAGTTTAGAGTGTTAGGGGTAGATACATGATTTGTCTAGTTTGAATATGTCTAGACCTTGTTTATCAACTTGAATTCTTACTATATGACATAAGAAGGCTATGTGCTTTGGTTTTTCATTTTTCTGGTTTTTTTGAATTTTATGCCCATTTGAAGATTTTGGGAGGTTCTTGAAATTTTCATGTTTTAAACCAATACGACTTCTCTTCATGCTAGACTTCATAAGATCGACCGAGTTTATGGTTAGGGGCTAGATACATGATTTGTCTGGTTTGAACATGTCTAAACCTTGTTTATCAACTTGAAAGCTTACTATATGACATACGAAGACTATGTGCTTTTGTTTTTCATTCTTCTATTTTTTTATTTTATGCCCATTTGAATCTTGGTCAAATCCTATGTTTGACCTGGATTTAAACAAGTATATAATATGAAAACGAAAAGGTAAGCATGGATCCTTCTTAGTCACTCTAAAATGAAGCGACTTTTGGGATGTTCTTGAAATTTTCATGTTTGAAACCCAAACCACTTCTCTTCATGATTGACTTCATATATAAGACAGAGTTTAAGGTTAGGGACAGATATATACATGATTTTCTAGTTTGAATATGTCTAGACCTTGTTAATCAACTTGAATGCTTACTGTATGACATAAGAATGC
The DNA here is from genome assembly GCA_030979885.1 of Lolium multiflorum. Lineage (NCBI taxonomy): Eukaryota > Viridiplantae > Streptophyta > Magnoliopsida > Poales > Poaceae > Lolium > Lolium multiflorum. Next base: position 38,240 of record JAUUTY010000435.1, read on the forward strand.
TATGTGCTTTGGTTTATCATTCTTTTGGCTTTTTCCTGATTTTTTATGCCCATTTGAATCTTGGTCAAATCCTAGGTTTCACAAAGATTTAAACAAGTTTAAAATCTAAAAATTAAAAGGTAAGCATGGATCCTTCTTAGTCACTCTAAAATGAAGCTTTTGGGAGGTTTTTGAAATTTCCATGTTTGAAACCCAAAACCACTTCTCTTCATGCTTGACTTCATAAGACAGAGTTTAGAGTGTTAGGGGTAGATACATGATTTTTCTAGTTTGAATATGTCTAGACCTTGTTTATCAACTTGAATTCTTACTATATGACATAAGAAGGCTATGTGCTTTGGTTTTTCATTTTTCTGTTTTTTTTTGAATTTTATGCCCATTTGAATCTTGGTCAAATACTAGCTAGGTTTAAAACATGAAATTTAGCCCCCAAAAATTGTACATATATGGATTCACTTTGAGATAATTCATGAAACTTTGGAAATGGCCATCTCGTGTCATGTTTCCCCACAAATGAGAATTGGATTAATTGGTGGCAGACAAGTAAACACACATTTATGTGCGACAACCCAAAATGCACATATTTTGCAAAGTTTTCATGCGTGCATGAAAAGTTGCAAATATATACATAAAATGGGCCATGATTCAAAAGTTTGACATGGTTCTTGTGTAGTAGTAGTACCAAAGCTCACACGTGGGAAGAAATTAAGATGGTCGAATTCCAACATGTTGCCACACTTTTTTGAAGGGCTCTTTTCTAAAACATTGGTATGGCATGTCTGCTATTTTCCCTAGCTATATAGAAAAATGATGAACAATCCATGATTTCCGATTGCCGTTTTTGAACCACCTTTGGCTTGATTTCAAATTTAGGTCAAAATCATGGGGGGGGGGGACAAGAGCGTGTTTCTTTGGCTTGATTTGCAAGTTTTTTGGGGTCCCACAAATTTAGGGTAGCATCACGCCCACCCCATCCCTTCACGCGCGGAAAAAGTGTTAGGCGAGTAGTAAAATGGCATGACCAACAAGTTTCAAGTAAAATTTCGAATATATAACCAAAATGTACCAAGTGTTAGATGAGTTAACTTGGCTTCATGGAAAAAATAATGTCATGTAAATAAGTTGGCTTTCCTACCCTTGAATCCATACGAAACTTTGTACGGAGTTCTAATACAGTATAATGATCACCCGAATTATTACACCAACATGTCTGTCACTTACGTGTGGTTCCCATGCGTGAGGTCCCACACTTCAGTGAGCACAAGTCACGGACAATTTTTTGCAAATGTTGCAAAGGATAAAAGGTGGAAGCGGCATCACACGGAAGGAGAAGAGGAAGGGAGAGCAGTCACGGCCTCGAAATGCTTCAACCTATCCGGGAAGTGATGTTGACTGGCACGCAAGGTTTTTCAGTGCTGCAAACCTGCAGTGCGGCGATTTTGACAGAAATAACCCTTTTGGCAAAGAAAATTACGGACTGACCCTCTGAGCAATCTATTTCACTGGACTAACCTTTTTGTGTGGCTTTCTGTGTTTTTCTTCGCCAAAAGGATTACTTTTGTCAAAATCGCCCCCCTGCAGTGCAGGCTACGCGCCCGTCTAATATTCTTTTTTTTTCAATGACAAAAGGGGGGAGAGAGAGAGAGAGTCTTGACGACGTGTCTTCACTTGACAAAGAAGATTGTTGGAAGTTTGCCTACCTACCGCATATGATTTGTGCTCACTAAAGTGTGGGACCTGCACGCATATGGGACCCTGCAGCCCTCTGAGGGCAGTCCGTGTGAGACGCAAAATAGGGTTTTTAGTTTAGTAAGGCAAAAAAATTAAGCCTTGGAGGGCCGAGGCGGGGCGGCCGTCCGCCATTTTATACCTTTTACGCCCCCCACACCTCGTTTCATTTGTCATGTCTACCAAGGAAGAGCTCGGAGGAGAAGATGCAGTCCTAGCTTCTCGACCCCCTGGCGCCCCACGCATAAATACTACTACCAGAAGTACACTGTCTCTAACAATCCTGCCTGCGAAGGGAGATCTCGGAGGAGACGATGCGGGCTCAGCGTCCCCGCCGTTGATTAGCCAGGACACAAGGGTTACTACGCCTCTTTTAATTACCTTCGTTTTGCTGGTAATACTCGGACTTATATCTGTTATCTTCCGCAGGAGAGGGTCGATATCGCCGGAGAAGATGATGTGAGGCAGATGATCAAGCTCGCAGGAGAAGATGATGTAAAGGAGATGGTCAAGCTCGGAGCAGAAGATGATGTAAAGGAGATAGTCAATGTCGGAGAAGATGATGTAAAGGAGTTAGTCAATCTCGGAGAAGATGTGGTGGCATTGGACCAACCGCGGTCGTTGGGCGAGATCCCGGAGATTCACTTACCTCGTTTGCACTGGTAATGATATGCCTGATCTGTAACATTTTGAACATTTTTCGTCGGCTTACACAGGAGCTATCTCGGCTTAGGGTCAACAAGGCCCCGGGAGCGGAACTTCCGCATCTCGGCGCGGAGAACTCCGAGTTACGCCAGAAGCGCCCTGGGGAATCGCACGCGCAGGCGCAGCACATCCGTTCGCAGGATCTCTCATCCTTCGACGTCAGGTTCCAGCGAGAGGTCGTAGAAGAAGATAAGTTGCCAGCTTCCCCGCCGTTCAAGAGGATGAAGGAGCTGAAGACGGAGGTTAATATTACTAGCTGACTTTGGGTTGCTGGTTTTTGGGTACTTCGAGTCACTGACATGTAGACACCACTTAAGTCTGTCCTACATGTTAGTGACCATATTCGTTAATCAGCCAATTTGTGCCCTTCGTTTGCCGGTAACGCTCGATATGTTTGTTGTTACCTTTGGCAGGATCACTCCCCTTGCTTATCTTGTCGGAGGATGAAGTTGGATCTTGCCAGCATGCGGGAGGAGAACAGAGAGTTAGGGATCAAGATATTTCGGTACAGGCAGGCGGTGTCTTTCCTAGAAGTGGATGAGATCACGGCCTGTGCTCGTAGGAGTTGTGACGAGGCCATTCATCTGGGAGAACGGATCAAAGCTCAGCTTGTCTCTTTGATGGAAGTCGCAGAACGCGTGATTTTCAATGCTAGAGAGGCGCGGGAACGACTTCTGGTGGCTGAAGATCTCGCATAGCAGTTTAATCATGTGCGCTTATTAGCTGCCTACTACTTTTGTAATTATTCACAATTATATATGTATCAATGGCTTGCCTTTTGTGTGATGGAGGAAATTGCACATACCACCACTTCTTGGTGCAGTTTTTGCACATAACACAATTTGAGATTCTTTTTACACAAATAACCAGATTTTGACGTAAACTTTTGCACAAAAAACAACCTTACTCCATGTTTTCTTTTGTCTTCTAAAGACAAGTAGGTGCTTCGAAAAATACCTCCGTTCCAATGCTTAAAGCTTTGTATATTTTTCTTGAAAAGTCAAACCAAGTAAAGTTCGACCAAACTCTTAGAAGAATCTATCAGCACATATAATATTTTGTAGACACCATATGAAAATATAATTTATTTTCTATCTAATAATATTGATTTTGTATCTTGCATATTAATGCTTTTGGTAAAAACTTAGTCAAACTTAACATAGTTTGACTTTCTAAAAATCAATATAATCCTTAAGCTTTGGGAAGTGGTTCTAGACGTGGTCTAGACGTGTTTCTACATATTGCCTTCGCATTTGCTAAACGCATGGAGTTTCTTACGAAGTACAAAGTTTATTTTTCGAAATATTTTCGACTTTGTATTATTTTTATTCATTTTCCCCCTGGTTGTCATGTTTTCTGTCCGGCTTCCCCAGCCCATCCATCCGTAACCCACATGCGCGCGTGACACGAGTAGTGGGAGACATGGTGCCCAAAGGGATAGCTTTTATTAATGGTGGCGACGGTTCCCTAGGCCAATGCTGGCGATACGTCTCATCGTCGCTAGCTGTGCCTTCCCCATGCGGCCGTATTAATGCACACCACTGCTCCTTTGCGCCTCCGCGGCTGATCAAGTAAGTTTGATCATAAAAGATGATCACATAAGCTCGACGATTACCTATAACCTAAAAATTATCTTAATTTGTAAACGAAGACATAAAATAACTAGTTGTTTGATTAGGAAAGACAAAGGAAATTTCTATTGAGATTGAGTTCATTTCATAGTTGTTATAGACACATAGCAATATTACCGAGAGATAGGATTGTAGAGAAAGCAATCCATAGGTATTTTGGAGGGTTCTCAATCCTTTGAATCAAGCAAGCTCTATAGGAAAAATCCCTATGTGTAAAAATCCTACTCCGTACAAGATACCTTTAGAAATCCTTTGAACCAAACAAACTCGGATTCATATTAGTTGACTATAATATAGATATATCTAGACACATTTTAGTTCTAGATTCATCCATATCATTTGACAAGTAATATGAATCGGAGTGATTATATTAAATGGAGTACTAGTATATATTGTTCGAAAAAATTAAGTTATACTGTAATAAAGAAACCATTTCTGTGGTCAAACTGATTTGACGGGACAGTAACTGCACCAGGACGTAGTGGCGTGCTATCCTAGCCGAAGTTTTACTCGGCGCCTCGATGCAGCTGCTGAAGAATAAAAAAAGTCATATCCACTCCTACTCTTCATGTCCATCGTTTCCATCCTTGGCTCTCCACTTCCATCATCGTTCTCCACTCGCCAACCGCTGCTAGAAGTTTTTTCATCCTCTAGATCTCCCATTTGCATAGCTTTCTCTCCTCACCCCTCCGCAGAACCGCAGCACTCCTCCTTCCCGCTCGACTCTCCTACAAAACTCCAATCACACATACTTGCATCCGCCCTTTTAAATCCATCTCGTCTCCATGGCGGCATCGAACGACGACCAGCTGGATGGCGACTGGGGGAAGCTCCCCGCCGAGCTGTTCAATCTCATTGCCCAGAGTCTGGACGTTACAGTCGACGTCCGGCTGGCCGCATGCTCCAAAACGCTGTGCCGCCATGTCGCCGACAACATGAATCTACACCATTGGGATGGACCCTGCTTGCTGATGCCCGATTCTGCCCATTGGCACTATGATGATAGTAGTGCGCACCACACGGTGTACCACGTTGTGCCCCTCGACCATCCTCGGCGCACAGCCATCCTGCCGTTCATGGACAATAGATTCTGGGTTGGCATGAATGGCGACTGGATCGCCGGCGTGGACAGTGGTGGGAACTGGTTCCTCGCGAACATCTACACGCACCAAGAAATCTCCCTACCATCGTCGGAAACTTGCAACATTTTTCGGGAGGAATGGATTGGCTTCCCCGACTTGCCTCCTGAAAGGTACATGACGTATGGGCGTGCCATGTTTTTGTTGAAGATTGTAATTTGCGAAGTGCCCACAAAAGCTGGACATTACTCAGATTACAAGCTCATCGCTCTATTCAATTCTGGACTCGCTTACCTGGCTAATGGTAGCCAGGAGTGGAGGTTATTCTCTCTTGCTAGTTGGGGTGTAGATTACAGTGATGCCATCGAGCACAACGGCTTTATTGTTGCGGTGGATGGGTGGACCGGCACCACATATTGCTGGGATCAATCACAGGCTGGTAATTCTTCAATCCATATGATATACTTCGCAATAAATTTTAATATCAAGCCCATTCATGATATATTGTAACTGAAATAACTAATTGCTCACTAAGACTTTTTTTCACCTTTCAAATGACTGTGCACCATTAAATTATCCTAACCTGACTGAACCATTGCTACAAACGAATTACAGTAGTATATGCTGTGCACTAATCTGTCAACCCAAACCAGATTATTGCAGTATATGAATGCATTCCTGAATTAGTTACTGCATGCTCTTGTCAGAATATGAATAAGGAGCTTAGCCCTGGCCTCTTCATCAATTGATGCATGCAAACTTTCAATTTATTTCAATATTCGATGTACTCAAAGCATTACAATCATGGATCAGATAAGGTTGAGACATGTATCTACCATCAATGAATATGAGTGTAATTAACATACATCTCAAATGGGAACAATTTTATTTCTTCGAGATTTTATACAAGTATAATGACTGCATCCTCCATTTGATCCTACAAATGTGAAGTTGCAGCTACTGGTATTATTGTCTTCCCGAGCCATTCAAACACTATTTTTTGTTGTCTCCGTTTACAATGCAGATGCACACCTTGCCCCGCCATTCGTGATCCCATCACCGATGAAGGAACCATCTGGCAGATGGTTTTTAGCTCGATCAGCCGATGGCAAGCGCTTGATGATCATCCATGAAGATCGGTATATACGTAGCAATGATCACCTTGAGCCTGCAGAAGTTCTGCATCATGGTAATGGCCTTATCCTGCGGGAGTGTCCTGCCCCTGTCATACATGTTTTTGAGAAAGATCTATCCCTGATTGGACCCAATTGGAGTCGAGTTGACAGCCTTGGCACACACTCTCTGTTCATTGGACTGAATTATCCATTGAACCTGAAGATAAATGATGGCAATGCTCCTGATGGAACATTGACTCCATTCATGAGGTCAAATTGTGTGTACATCGCGTACTATGCATTTCGGGAACCAGCATTTAGTTGTATTTGTCGTTGTAACCTGCAGCAAGGGGAAAATGAGCTCATGGGAGTTATCACCCTTCCAGAAGATGGTTGGGGATTTCCCCGACAGGCGACAATGTGGTTTAAGCCTAGTCTGAAAAATATCCGCATGTTGATGCAACCCTAAACTGAGCCATGAATCTTTCTGGAGCAAATAATCTTTTTTGTACGATATGTTTGAACAATTTAGTAACCTGTTCTGTATCTTAAGATGCTCTTCCTTTTTTCTGAATCTTATATACCTGGACCCATTTCAGTGTGTCTGTTTACTCATTTTAGTGCGTATGTAAGCCCACATTGAAGTAATCTAATCTTATAATTTAAAACGGATGGTGATGAACTCTGTATTTCCATCCTTCGTAAACCGTGCATGTCTGTTTATTTTTAGTTTCATTTCAGCAACTGTTATTAGTATATGCACACCTTTTTTTTAATGTTGAGAGGAGTATAAGGGCATTACAATGCTATATACTATATGGCGCTAATAGAGAACAAATGAATGTCAAAAGATTGTAAAATCCTCCAGGTACTCTCCTTGCAGCGCTAATTGCTGATGACAGACTGACTTCCTGTTGGTTCCGGTGCTTTAGCTAGGACAGGTGAAAAGAGTTTCACGCCCCTGCTTTCTTTTGCGTCGACGCTAGGACTACCGCTGGGATTAGCCTCTCCAACCGCCAAACGACGAGGAAATAATTCCTAGCGCCCTTGCAGTAGCGCCTGTGTTGGACATGCCCTAATGTTTTCCAGCTAAAAGATGCAATCTTTTAAGCACTTGGGTACGGTATTTCCCCACCAGCCTGGATGCAGGCCGCCAAACGCGTCTTAACCAAGGTTTAAAATAGCGTGCTAAATGAATTAGCGGCAGCCACCTTCAAACGATATGGACGCTATATCGTGGTAATAGTGTGGTATATTTTAAATAGCATTTTCAAAATAATACTAAATATAGCCTAAAAATAAATAATTTTACTAGAACGAATAGATATATATAGTCCAAAAGTGACTGAATCATACATACATAACCACATATAGAAATAGATCTCAAGTATATTAGAAGGCTAACATCAACATTTCACAAGGCAACAACATAGTATAAATTATTTATTAAAAAATATTAGCATTAGCGATATTATTTTCTGATTTAGAAGTGGAACCAACAGATTAGTTCATCACCACGAAAAAGTGAAAGCAACTTGCCTGAAAAAAATAGCGCGCTAACGCTATGAAGTTTTAGGGCGATATAGCATGCTGTTTCGCAAATAGCGCCACAGCGAGCAAAATTACTAAGCGTGGACCCTCTAGATATGCTATAGCGCGCTATTAGCTTCATTGAGGCCCTGGTTTGACAAAGCAGCCTGAGTACGTATCTAAAAAAAATATCAGCCTGAGGACGCATGCTTGTAAAAAAGAGAGAGCAGACTACAATTACTTCAGTCCCGAACCCTCTCTCTCCCACCCATACTCCCACCCACTTCACCTCTTTTACACTAATGACTGCCATGAACGGCTCGCCTCCTCCTTCCACCGGCAGCTGCTTCGCCGACACAGATGAACATCACCGATATTTCCTGAACTCAGCCGATTTGATCCACCGCATCCTCCAGCAGCTTGATGGACGTCCAGTCTCTTCTATCCAGATCGTGACTAGAGAAGGATCTACGAGTACATCCGTTTCTTACCCTTTGGCAGCGTCGGTTCCATCTCTCGCGGTACTTTCTTCTCCGCTGGAAGCACCATCTGGCTCGGCACTGATTTCCCTGGCGGCGGCACCAGCTTCTCCGGCTGCGCCGACCCCAACCCCCGCGGCACGGTCTTCTCCGGTGGCGGCACCACCAAAAGTGGCTGTAAGTTGTCCTGAACTCACTAGGATGCAGGTGTAAGTAGTCAATGATAGTTGGGATCTTAAACAAGTTCTTTTTTCTTTAAAATTTAATGACGGGAAACCGTAGTATTCTTCTGCAAATTTTTTTTAATGACGGGAAACAGTAGATGTTAAGTACTAGTTCTGGCAAAAAAAGATGTTTAGTAATAGTATCCATCACAGAGCAGGGTTTCGCAGTCTGAACATACAAATATATGCTCCATGTTACCTGTTTCAGAAAGTCTGAAAGCTTGCTCAGTACCTGTAAAATCAAATTGTCTTGCTGCTGCTAGATTTTGTGCAAACTAATTAAAGAGATAGCTAGATGCATTTTCTCCATGTATGCTACGTTCTGATTTATATGCTGTTGATTGATATATACCGTGCTTAACTAGATGCAGAAGCAAACTCGCTCCAACGTCAATGAGCAACTACGTCTTAGGACTGTCGATTGTACATGTCCTCTGCACCGCCCCGAGTTCAGAATTCAAAGAAATTCACTAGCCAAAAAGCCAAAGGTGACGGGCAGGCGTGATGCAGCAATTCAACGTTGTATATTAAAAGGGCGAGGGAAAGGCCGCCCTAAACGGGTTGGTCACTCGGCGGACCCTCCTCAGCCCTCGCGCTTCTATGTGCAACTGGACGGCAACGATGACATGTATATGTTGGTCATCCCCAGAGAATTCAAGCAATGTCTGAAAGGGATTCTTCCCAGGCCTATCAAGCTCAAGACCAGCGTAGGCTGCGCCTGGTATGTGCACATCGATGAGTACCAGGGTGAACTGGTCTTGAAGGATGGTTGGTTCGGGTTTGCAGAGGCGCATGAACTGCAGCTTGATGACCTTCTCGTCTTCGAGGTGAAAGACACTTCCTTGATGAATGTGTTGATCTACGACAGTAACACCTCCACCCAGAGGATAATATTTTGTGCTGATCACCCTTAGTTGCATGCATGATCTGCAGTGTTTTTAGGAAGAGGGGATCAGAATAACCTCAATATTTTATTGAATTAACTAGATGCTGCTTTTGGACCTGGGTTACTCCCCTGCTGATGTTCAAGCTGAACTTGGTTTTTGTATTAAGCTGAACTGGGGATCAGATACACTGTGATGAGACTTTGTTAATTAGCTAATATAGTATATGTTAGACTTGTTTTATTTTATTTTAATTTACTGTGATATGCTGCGGTAGTTTCAATGTGCGGTCTGATGATTTGTATTATATGTAGGTACACGGAGCTCAATATTTTGAAATATTCATAGATTTGTAAGTGTAAATGTGATATATCCCAGATGTAGTCAATGCTATCTTGTACGAACTTGTAAAATCTCAGGGAAAAATACATTTTATTTTAGAAAGTGTAAAAGTGACCAATTTTTTGATCTGATTGTAGCAAACACAAGTGCAGATGGTCAAACCCCAAAAACTTCTCATATTCATTGTTACATGGTCGAGATATAAAGGTATTTCACGCACTGGTTTAATACTCAACTGCTTACATCCATGTTTGTTTGCAGTTTTTTTTGGACACCTCTTAATGCTCCCTCCGATCCATATTTTTTTTAGATACACAGTACAAACACAGACGCTCTCATATAGATGTATCTAGACACATATTAGTTGTAGAGACATCCATTTTATCATCATGTAATGAGGATCAGATGGAGTATCGTTTTCATTTTACCAAAAGAAATGGATATATTACTGTATAGTACAACGTAGCCTGAAGCCCTGAGCTCTGAATGCAATTTCTGTGTGCACACTGAACGGATCATAACCCACACGACATGTCTCACTGGTCTGTAGGTCCGGACCCCACCAGATACTGATAAAGCCCAGTGACCCGCCGGGTGAAGTTTTGTGTGTGGATTCCTGCGTACCTGGCTTCGTTCCTCCTAGACACGCGCATTTTTTTTGACCGGGGGACACGCGCATTTATTCCCTTGCTGATTGCTGATGTATCATTCTCAGTTTCTCACAGCCCCCTCATGTTCAGAACTTCAGATCTCCCCAGATCCCTCGCCGTCCATCTCCCCTGAGTCCTCTCTCTACACCACCGGCGTCCACCACCGCTCGGACTACGCGGCTTGGACTCCGTCCTCTACGGATGCGGCGACGTCGCATCTAAAAACTCCACTAAGGCGGCGCGGCATCCCCGATTCTCTCGGTCCATGGCTGCAATGGCGGTATGTTTCCCCCGAATCACTAGCGTTGCCGGTCACATCTTTATTATATCTAAGCTGTATTGCCGGTTGCTTAGCATTGTTTGATATACAGTACTTCTCTCAGCCAGTGTATATATTAATCCTCTGGTAAAGACTCGGGTTACACATGCACCCATGCTAGCTATGTTGGGACTGGATCTAATGTGTGCAGTAATAATCGTTCAAATATGCTATTGGTCAATCCACGGCCGATGATCACATATGAGGACACCGAGCATGCATGTCTGGCTTGTGGACTCTTTAGGCCGACGCTGATTTTTTTTTGTTTGCTTGGTCAATCTGTACTGGCGGATGATGAACTGCAGATGCATTATTCTGATGCTAGACATAGCCAGCAAGCATGCATGGCTCATGCTAGCTTGATTTCTATTCTCATAGCTACTATTTATATCGATTTGGCTTCTGCGATACAATGATACACTATGCTGAATAATTTGATGATACAAGGTTGTACATATCAGCCTAGCTAGATTCAGAAGCTTATTGTTCAGACTGTGTGTTTGATAAGAACAATGATCCGCTGAGTTTGCTAGGTGCCTTTGATTATGCATTTGCTTGGAATTACGGTCAGAAGCTAGAGGCATTATCTAATTGAGGCCTCTTTTTTGCAGTGTTCAAACAAGAAGCTCAAGCTTGGAGAGAGCTTATCATGGAAGGAGACATCTGTAGAGCCAGCCCCAGTGTGCAAGGTGTTTGGGCGCATCGATGAGGAGAATACCCCTGACAGCTTCTGCAAGGTACTATGTACATCGGAGTTAGAGGTGATTTCCATCCCCAGTCGTGTTCTACCCTGGTTTTACGGTGGGTGTCCAGAGTCCATCAACCTGAAGATGTCCACTGCATGCACCTGGATTGTGGACCTGAAGCAACAAGATGGCAATGTTTTAATGGACAAAGGATGGCCAGAGTTTGTCAAAGCACATGACTTGAAGGTAGGATACCTCCTGACCTTCAAGAAGCTTGACACCAAATCATTGCAGGTGCTCATATTTGGTTACAATTGCTGTGAGAAGGTTATATGGTGTTCAGGTTATCACCCATCGCTGGGGCAACAATATGAATCACAGCTGTATTAAGTTGTCTTACAAATGTTCTTTAGAGAGAGCTGGTCTATAATAGTATACTGCTCTCTTTAATGATGCATTGTGGTGAACATGATGGTACCATTACTGGATTGTGGTCACATGTGAGGGGGGATGTTGAAATGTATAATTGGATTGCCTAGCCCTTTCCATTAGTTCGGACTTTTGGTTGCGTTGGCTAGTGCATGAAGCTTGACAAACCTTATTTATGTGTACAGCTCTCTAGTTGTACTATTAATTATTATGTGCTTATGTTGGCTGGATTGTGATGAACATGAGATGTTTTGTTGTTTACGTAAAGAAAAAAACGTGATGTTTTTTTGAATCCTGCGCTGGATATGTTTTGCACAAACTAGTGAAGTGACCGCTGACAAAACATATTATGCGCAAATAGGCAACCCTCAGCAACGATCATGGGTTCAAGTGTCCAGGATCCAGTGCCTTGACATAAGCAAGGCACAGATGAACAGTACGGTGACTTGTAGATTTGGCCGTTGGATTGAAAATAGATAGCTAAGATCAAAGTACTGTAGCATGTAGCATATGTACTGTTCATGGTTCTAAAGCACATGCACTGTGGACGACGTACTGTAGCACATGTCCTGTACATTGGTTGGTACTGTAGCAGTTACTAGTTAATAGTCATCTGTCTAATTATTTTTTATCCAACGGTTGAAAGGGAGGGGCAAGGCATGGTACGGAGTACTATTTATGTGTGCCTCGCCTTCATCAAGGCACTCGATCTCATTCCGGGTTCAAGTATTACCCCATGTAGCACCACTTTTTTTTTGGGTTAGCCAGACAACCTTCCCAATAAAAAAAAGTACTACCTTCCCTGCATGGGCCAATTGTTTGTACTTTTGGGCTGCCGCCGGCCATGTACATGGTGATTGCTGTCAGCCTGCTTACTTCGCTGATAACATTCCAAAAACACTTAATGGGCCTCCGACTCATGCCATTGGGGCCCTTCCTAATTTAAACACGGATATCCTATGATTGGCCCTCTAGAAACCGAGATTCTACATATAAAGTTATTTTTATTTCGTATCAATTATGATTATGATTCTTTTTAAATGCGCATAGCCAGTATGCGCATCTACATGGGCTCTATATTTTGATATATTCATATAGTCGATTTCAAAATTGTCATTAATTATATAAAGTTCCAAGATTTATTCTATTAGTGTGCAAGATCTTAGAGTGTATTTGTAGTTTAAAAAAAATGACAAACCTCTTCATCAGATTGTTGTTAACAAGTGCAGTGTTGTGAACCCAAAATATATTACATACTCCCTCGTAGATCAAATTTGATCTAATTAAGTTGAACTAAAACCCGGATCAACAATTAGTATGGATTAGATGCATGGAGTACGAAAAACAAATGAATAGGCAATATTTCAGTTTTTCCTTCAGTTGAGAATGCTAGAGCAGGACCCATTTGCCAGTAGCGTCCCTCAACATTTGAAGGTAAAAACAAACAGAAGGGATCGAAAAAAAAGCATCCTACATATCTCGGCTTAAAATATATCGAGAATTCACATATTTCTTGTACATAGAGGCTGACATCGGGGACCCATTGGCCAGCAGTGGAAAAAAAATCAAAGAGAGGAAACAATTATCGTACAGAGAAGCTGACATGTGGGACGCATTTTGCAGCAGCGTCCTCAACTTTAACAAAGGCGGCAGGGGATCGAAAGAAAAAGCAAAGTTGCCAGAAATCAGCGGTCAAAAATAAATCCAAGAAACGAAATGTTTATTGTTCCTAGAGGCTGACATATGGGACCCACGAGCGAGCAGCGTCCTCAACGTTTCAAAGGCGGCAGGGGATCGAAAAAAAGGCAAGTGACCATATATCAGGTGCCAAAAATAATCCAAGGAAAGAAATTTATTGTACATAGAGGATGACATATGGGTCCCGTTTTGCAGGAGCCGTCTCACCGTTTCCAAGGCGGCACGGGATCGAAAAAAAAGAAAGGAAAGGTTTATCGTTCAGAGAGGCTGAGATGTGGGACCCATGGGCCAGCAGCGTCCTCTTAGTTTCAAAGGCGGCAGGGGATAAAAAAAAGGCAAATAGCCAGTAATTAGGGTAAAAAAAATCAAACAAAGGAAACTTTGACTGTTCATAGAGGCTGACATGTGGGACCCATGAGCCAGCAGCGTCTCAACGTTTCAGAGGCGGCATGAGATCGAAAGAAAAAGGCAAATAGCCAGAAATTATGGGTCAATAATAAATCAAACAAAGGAAAGGTTTATTGTTCATAGAGGCTGACATGTGGGACCTCTGAGCCAGCAGCGTCCTCAACGTTTTAATGGCGGCACGAGATCGAAAGATAAAATAAGCCAAAAATCATTTGGTAAACAAAATCCAAGAAAAGAAACATTTACCGTTATGAGAGGATGACATGCGGGACCCATGAGGCAGCAGCATCCTCAACGATTCAAAGGCGGCAGGGGATCAAAAGAAAAAAGGAAATATCCAGAAATTAATTAGGGGTTCAAAATAAATCCATCAAAAGAAACTTTTATTGTTCATAGAGGATGACATGTGGGATGACGTGCCAACAGCATCCTCATCGTTTCAAAGAGGGCGGAGATCAAAAGAAAAGGCAAATAGCCAGACATTAGGGGTCAAAAATAACTCCAAAAAGAAACTTTTATTGTTAAGTAGAGGATGACATGCGGGACCATGATTCAGCAGCTTACTCAACGTTTCAAAGGCGGCATGAGATCGAAAGAAAAAGCAAGTGACAAAATATCAGGAAAAAAAATCCAAGAAAAAAGAAACTTTATTGTACATAGAGGATGACATGCGGGTCCCATTTAGCGTGACGGTCTCAACGTTTCAAATCGGCGAGATCAAAGAAAAGAAAATAGCGAGAAATTAGGGGTAAAACAAACTCCAAGAAGGAAAGCTTTATGTTCATACGGTGACATGTCGGACCTATGAGCCTGCAGCTTACTCACGTTTCAAAGGCGGCGGCAGGATCAAAAGAAAAAGGAAATAGCCAAAAATCAGATGGTGAAAAAAAATCCAAGAAAAGAAACTTTTATTATACATAGAGGATGACATGCGGGTCCCATGAGCCAGGTTCCTCAACGTTTCAATTGTGGCATGAGATCGAAGAAAAGGAAAGTGACCAAATATCAAGAGGCAAAAATAATCCAAGAAAAGAAACTTTATTGTACATAGAGGATGACATAGGGTCCCATGAGCCAGCAGGTTCCTCAACGTTTCAACGTGCATGAGATCGAAAGAAAAGGAAAGTGACCAAATATCAAGAGCCAAAAATCCAAGAAAAAAACTTTATTGTACATAGAGGATGACATGCGGGTCCCATGACGTAGGTTCCTCAACGTTTCAAACGTGGCATGAGATCGAAAGAAAAAGGAAAGTGACCAAATATCAAGAGCCAAAAATAATCCAAGAAAAGAAACTTTATTGTACATAGAGGATGACATGCGGGTCCCATGAGCCAGCAGGTTCCTCAAAGTTTCAAACATGGCATGAGATCGAAAGAAAAAGGAAAGTGACCAAATATCAAGAGCCAAAAATAATCCAAGAAAAGAAACTTTATTGTACATAGAGGATGACATGCGGGTCCCATGAGCCAGCAGGTTCCTCAACGTTTCAAACATGGCATGAGATCGAAAGAAAAAGGAAAGTGACCAAATATCAAGAGCCAAAAATAATCCAAGAAAAGAAACTTTATTGTACATAGAGGATGACATGTGGGTCCCATTTTGCAGCAGCGGTCTCAACGTTTCCAAGGCGGCACAGGACCAAAAGAAAAATGAAGTAGCCAGAAATCAGGGGGTGAAAAAAATCCAAGAAAAGAAAGATTTCAATTGGGCTGTATCTGGACATCTGGGCCTTCGAACTATCCTGCTGGGCCTTTTGACTCGTACAATTTCAGCCCACTCCAAAACAGGAAAGTTCGGATTTTTCTAAAAAAACAGGAAAGTCCTATGCTTCGCAAAAACAAAAAACAAGGACACTCAACATATAAGTTTGTTTATGTAAAAATAAAGATTTAATTTATCCGTTTGCAATAGCTCAGAGCGAAATAATCAAGATATCACATGTTTCTTGTACGGGGAGGCTGACATCGGGGACCCATGAGCCAGCGCGTCGTCCAGCGTTTCAAGGCGGCGGGGATCGAAAATAAAATAAAAAACCAAAAGTCATTGGTAACAAAAATCCAAGAAAGAAAACATTTATCGTTACGAGAGGATGACATGCGGGACCCATGAGCAGCACATTCTCAAACGTTTCAAAGGCGGCAGGGATCAAAAGAAAAATAAAAGAAATAGCCAGAAATTATTTAGGGGTCAAAAATAAATCCACCAAAGGAAACTTTTATTGTTCATAGAGGATGACATGTGGGACCGACCTGCAACAGCGTCCTCATCGTTTCAAAGGGCGAGGATCAAAGAAAAAGGCAAATAGCCAGAAATTAGGGGTCAAAAATAACTCCAATAAAGGAAACTTTTATTGTTCGTAAGAGGATGACATGCGGGACCCATGGGCGACACTCAACGTTTCAAAGGCGGCATGAGATCGAAAGAAAAAGGCAAGTGACCAAATATCAGGAGCCAAAAATAATCCAAGATTTATTGTACATAGAGGATGACATGGGGTCCCATTTTGACGACGGTCTCAATGTTTGTAATGCGGCTTGAGATCAAAGAAAAAGAAAGTAGCTAGTAATTAGGGGTGAAAAAATTCCAAGAAAAGAAACTTGATGGACATAGAGGATGACATGCGGGTCCCATGAACCAACACTTACTCAACGTTTCAAAGGGGGCAGGGGATCAAAGAAAAGGCAAGCCAAAAATCGGAGGGTGAAAAAATCCAACAAAGGAAACTTTTATAGCACACGAGAGGATGACATGCGGGTCCCATGAGCCAGGTACCTCACGTTTCAAACGTGGCATGAGATCGAAAGAAAAAGGCAAGTGACCAAATATGAGGTGCCAAAAAAACTCCAAGAAAAGAAAGTTGATTGCTCATAGAGGATGACATGCGGGTCCCATTTAGCTGCAGCGGTCTCACCGTTTGAGAGGCGGCGGGGATCGAAAGAAAAAGTCAAGTGACCAAATATGAGGTGCCAAAAATAATCAAAAAAGAAAGTTTTATAGTACATAGAGGATGACATGCGGGTCCCATTGTGGCGGTATCAGCATTTGAGAGGCGGCGAGGATCGAAAGAAAAAAGTCAAGTTACCAAATATGAGGTGCCAAAAAATCCAAGAAAAGAAAGTTTTATAGTACATAGAGGATGACATCACGGGTCCCATTTAGCACGTGGTATCAACTGTTGAGAGGCGAGGATCGAAAGAAAAGTCAAGTGACCAAATATGAGGGCCAAAAAAAATCCAAGAAAAAGAAAGTTTTATAGTACATAGAGGATGACATGCGGTCCCATTTAGCAAGCGGTATCAACATTTGAGAGGCGAGGTGATCGAAAGAAAAAGTCAAGTGACCAAATATGAGTGCCAAAAAAATCCAAGAAAGAAAGTTTTATAGTACATAGAGGATGACATGCGGGTCCCATTTAGACAGCGGTATCAACGTTTGAGAGCAGCAGGTGATCGAAAGAAAAAGTCAAGTGACCAAATATGAGGGGCCAAAAAAAATCCAAAAAGAAAGTTTTATAGTACATAGAGGATGACATGCGGGTCCCATTTAGCAGCAGCGGTATCAGTTTGAGGCGGGGGGGATCGAAAGAAAAAGGTAAGTGACCAAATATGAGGTGCCAAAAATTTCAAGAAAAGAAAGTTTTATAGTACATAGAGGATGACATGCGGGTCCCATTTAGCAGCAGTATCACCGTTTGAGAGGCGGCAGGGGATCGAAAGAAAAAGGCAAGTGACCAAATTTGAGGTGCCAAAAAAACTCCAAGAAAAGAAAGTTGATTGCACATAGAGGATGACATGCGGGTCCCATTTAGCGGCTGACGGTCTCAACGTTTCCAAGCGGCAAGGGATCAAAAGAAAAAGGAAGTAGCCAGAAATCAGGGGGTCAAAAAAATCCAAGAATAGAAAGAATTTTGGTTCATAAGGATGACATCGGGACCCATGATCTGCATAAATAACGGCTCGATCGGAGAACGTTGAACGAGATGGCGCGATCTAGAAAAAAACAATGCCAGAGAGGCTGCCATCTGGGCCCTACATCCCTCGGCGGTGCGGATTTGCGTTGACTCGGCCGGCGAACCCGAGATTTCGAGATGCACCACGTCCCGGGCCACCATACGCGATGTTTTGGCCGCTTTCGTCGGGCTAGGTGGCCTCAAAAACGAGAAAAAAAGTTTTGACATGCACCACGGAGGGACCAAAAATCGTCGGCCATGGTACACCGGCAACCACAGCGCGACTTCAACTTAGTCGGCCATGGCAGCACTTTCTTGTAGTGTAAGGGCTCTATTCATTCATCCCATTGAGTTCTCTCTCCCTATCATGTCGTCTCCTTCCCTCACGTGTCCACTACAACCGATTCGGGTTTCGTTGACGATTTTATGCCGTCGTGAAGGTCAAAAAACCATCACGGAAATGTGTCTCTAATGGTTTCACAAACCGTGGGCAATCTCACGTAGCAGATAGCACAGGCGCGGTTGGGGATCCCATCATGGATCCGACGATGCCCAAGCCCAAAGCCCAAATGGCACAACGGAAATCATCATGGGAGCGGTACCCCACAGCGGAGACCACGGTGTTAGATATGTCGGGACGGTGATTAAGGTGTCGGTCTTGTCGCGTGATGTCATCGGACACGTGGCAAAATTCTATTGGCCATATGGGACAACTTTTTCGGAAAGTTTGCCAATCGCAGAGATGAACACGTGGCAACTTTGTGTTGTAAATTTCAGGCCCAATAGTGGCTCGCACCAAGCGAAGAGCAAAGCGGGCTAAAAACTATTATTGGTAGATGCATAACCTTTGGGTGGAAGAGTTAAAGCAAAACAAAGGTCTAGAGATAGAGATATCCAAGAAGGTGATAGGAACATTGCTTACTTGCATGCGTGTGTCAGGAGGAGAAGGAAATGATGGTGCACTCTATTTATTGGCTTGATGGGCCGATCCACAGATGAGAATGGTATTCTAGGACTAGCTACGACTTTATCAAGAATTTGCTTTAAAACGAATCCTCTAGTTGCTCTTTGGCTGGTGGTAATTCTCTCTGGGAAAATTGCGGTAAGCAAAATCATTTGAGTCTCCTTTTACGAGGAGGAGATCAAATATATTGTATTTGGCTCCCATTCGGATAGGGCACTGGATGGTCCGCCTTTCTTATTTTATCATCATTTTGGGATACCATCAAATCGACTTGACATCAATGTTTAGAGATTCCCATAGTGGATATCTATAGGTTAAACTTTGCCATCTTGGCTTTTTAAGAGCGTGAAGCTAGTAGCATCATGGAAACTTTGAGACCAGTAGTTTTCTTAAGCTGCTTTTTAAAAATCTTTACTAAAATTTTAACTAATAGGTTAGCTCTTATCATGTGTGTCATTACCTCGGTTAATCAATCTGTTTTCATCAAAGGTAGATTTTTCCTTGAGAGTGTGGTCCTTGCCCATGAAATTATTTATTCCATGGTCCATTCTAAAACCAAAGGGATTATCATTAAATTAGACGATGAAAAATCCTTTGATATGGTTGTTTTGGACTTTCTTCTAGATCTAGTCAGGAAAAAAGGTTTGGTCAAAAATAAATATTGATTGGATCAAAGGTATTAGTCGGGATGGCTGTCTTTGAGTCAAACTCAATAATTTAATTGGAAGTTTCTTCCTCATGGGAAAGGTTTGAGGCAAGTGGACCCCCTATCTCCCCTCTCTCAACCTAGAAGTGGATGTCCTTAATAGAATGTTGATAAAAGCCTCTAATGCAAACACGATCAAAGGTTTAGGCTTTGATTTCTGCCACTGGAGGTGTCATTTGTCTCCAATATGTATGAAACAATCATTTTTTCTTTTGTTGAAGTTGATATGGTCACTAACCTTAAATGGGTTACGACATGCTTTGAACAAGTTTACGGCATGGGGATTAACTACATCAAAAGTGAGGTCATTCCTCTTTGCCTAGATAGAAATGAAACTAACATTCTTGCTACTATTCTTTGATGTGCTTTTGGCTCATTCCCCATCAAATATATATCTAGGTAATTCTTGCATCATGAAAAGCTTAGAAGGGAATATGTCCAAACCACTGATATATAAAATTCTTAAAGAGAATTGCTGGATGGAGAGGCAAGCTTCTATGTTATCTTGCGAGGCTCATTTAAATTAAAACCTTCCTAGCCAACATTCCTCTTTACCTCCTTTCTTTCTTTAAATTTCCAAAATGGGATCTTGATCTCATCAACTCCTAGATAGCTAATTGTCTTTGGAATGAATTTGAGGAAATGAGGGCCATAGGAAATGGACCTAACTAATTGGCGTTTGTTGTAAAAGAAAGAGTATGGAGGACTAGGCATTTCTGATTTGGGGAATGCTAACCTTTGTTTGCCAGCTTCCTTGATTAAGAGGTACTCCAAGGATGATGAAAAATTGTGGAGAACTATTATAGATGCTAAATATGATACTACCTCCCAAAGACCTTATGTAGTAAAACCACTAACACCTCCCAATTTTGGAAATGAGTTATGCGGGTCGTGCATAGTGTCCGATTTGGTTATAAATGGAAAATATGGGATGGTTTGAAAGTAAGATTTTGGGAAGACACCTGGTGTGGTACTTCCCCCTTGGTAGTCAATTATTTGACCTCTATGTTCTATGTAATGAACAAGGTAAAACTATCCAGCAAATATGGGATCGTTCTACCCTTAAACTAACCTTTAGGAGGATTTTATCCTTCCCTAGTGCAGGAGCGCTATGAGCTTGAAGGCATTGCTACTAGCATAAGCTTTTGTCTTGAATCTGATGCTCTTATCTGGCAATATGAGAGTAAGGGGGAGTACTCAACTTCCTCTCTATATGCTATTATAAATTTTGGGGGAATTACCCCTATTTTTATTCTTGCTGTTTGGAATTTCCACGTACCTCCTAGAGTGCACATCTTCCTTTAGTTTTTATCTCAAAACAAACTAATGACTAAAGATAATCTGAAAAGGAACCGCAATAAACCTGGTTGTATCTTTTGCACTGAAAATGAAACTATTCATCACCTTTTCTTCCAACGTATAATTGTTGAGAAAGAAGCATCACTTCAAAACTGTCTGATTTGATATCTAGTGATTTACGAACATATTTGGTTGTTATTTTCTGACTTTTCTCCCTTTTCATTGGAGATGACTATATACTTATTGCCAGGTTTTGCGTAGCAAAAGCATGTTGTTTTGAATTCAGTTTGTACGGCTGCACTTTGGTGTATTTGGAAATTCAGAAATGATATGATCTTTAAGGGTCAACCCTGGCTCAATTTAAACCATTCTAAAGATGATATGTTCTTTAAGGATCAACTCCTGCATGAATTGCTTTTGCGCCTAGCGAAACACATTGCCCATTGCTATAGAGAACCAATCTGAGGTTGGGTGGCTAGGAGGGTGGTTGTACCCCAGCCCACCAGAGTTCAAACCCCAGGTTTGACATCTGTGTGTCTCATAAAGGCGGAATATTCATTCAGTGGGAGGCGACGTTCCCGTCGACAGCGAGGCGCCTGTGGTGACTTCGTCAATTTCAAGATCCAATCCGCCGGCTCAGTCTTCCGGAGGTGCTCATAGGGGTAGGGTGTGCGTGTGTGCGTTCATAGGGGTGAGTGTATGCGCATGTATGTGACGTCTACGTTTGTACTGTGTTTCTCAAAAAAAAATCCTCTATAATGCAGGTTATTTACCGGTGTACAGTTTTGTTTCGTCCATGGTCGTCCATTGAAGATCGAGACCTCTTTACGGAGAACCAACCTGAGGTTGGGTGGTTAGGAGGATGGTTGTATCCCCAGCCCACCAGAGTTCAAACCCCAGGTTTGACATCTGTGTGTCTCATAAAGGCGGAATATTCATTCAGTGGGAGGCGACGTTCCCGTCGACAGCGAGGCGCCTGTGGTGACTTCGTCAATTTCAAGATCCAATCCGCCGGCTCAGTCTTCCGGAGGTGCTCATAGGGGTAGGGTGTGCGTGTGTGCGTTCATAGGGGTGAGTGTATACGCGTGTATGTGAGCGTCTGCGTTTGTACTGTGTTTCTCAAAAAAAAAAGACCTCTTTACGGAGGTGTCTACACGTTGGAGAACACGACCACGGAGTTTATTTTCTAACATGGGTCGTTGCATAGTCGGAAATTGGCCTGGACTGAAAAAATAGAGTTACAAAACATTGAATCAGCTCATCATGTTTTAAAGGAGTTGATCATCTGAAAAACCATTGCTGAAACTCAAATCCGTAACTAGTTGCGGGTGCAACCTTTTTTTACACTTCCAAGTTTCTAAAAATGTAAACTAAAATTCTGGACATATATTACATTGTATCTTGTGCTTCTGTAAAGTTCCGTCCAAAAATATGACAATATATGATCTACACAAAAAACAACAAATAATATGTAAATAGTACATGAACACTATTTCCGTGTATCTTCTCTTTTACACTGGTTACATATTGTCATATTTTTTGATGAACCTTCACAGATACACAAGATACAACACAATGTATGACTAGTTTTAGTTTATATTTTGAAAACTTGAAAGTGAAAAGTAAACACCGTAGTTGCGGAACTTGCATCAGTTTTGATCTGCACATCAAATGCTCATGATCAAGTCCAGCAATAGGAAAATTTTAAAGGAGGTTGAACCGTACATTTGAGCAAAGAGTTGTGCCATGAATCTTCGGCCCCATGTGTGGGAACTCTATTAAACTTACTCTAGCTCTAAGTTACATAGTTATCCCTTCATTGAATTCTAAAAATGTCAGGAGGAAGTTTTCCTTAGACTGTTCATCTAAAATTTGTTATTTTACCTAACTAATATACTTTAAAATATGGGCATGAAAAATGGAACAACATACGTGCATCCTCTACATACAAAATTTTATTTGGAATTTTTAGAGGTTAAAAATACGGATATTTAGCCATAACTGTAAACCGGATTTCGTTGGACCGTGTGCGACTGCTTACTTCTATCTCACTAGGCATGCTCTAGGCCACACAGAAAAGACTATAAATGATTAGGTGGTGAGCGCCTCTAGAATACTTCCTCATAAATTTCTTAGAGCAACTCTAGCAGACCCTGCATCGAACCCGCATCCGCATATTAACGCCACTTTGCGGGTTTGAAGGTAAAAAGGGTCAGTCTAGATACTGCATTGAGCCATGATGGAAATAATTTTCTAGCCCATCTAGTTCCGAGCCATGGAAACCCCAAGTACCCTGTTTCGTGAGCTCTTCCGGCGCGAACCCATGGCGCGAAGGATATTTCACCCTGCCTGCCACAACGCTCCTACTCCATCTGGCGCTCACTGCTGCATATCCCGGCCTGCAAGCCTCCCTCCCCCCCTCGAATCTGAGCGGCAGAAACACTCCCGCCGCACCGCCGCGCCCATTCCGCTTACTGCACCCAAATCGACCGCAGAATCTCGCGGTGGCGTCGGATTTCTCACGGCCGCGGAAGCCTCACGCCGCCAAGGTATGTGAACCCTCACCGCCGTTCAATTCTTCTCAATAGCCCGTCCTCCATTCGTTGGTAGTAATGTTGTTCCATGCGGTCGCTTGTAGATGGACCCGTGCGCGCTGTTCTTGATGGAGGACTCTTCTTCCTTCGAGCGACTTCGACTTGGGGGACTTGCTTGACGACATGGAGCAAACAGATGTAATCACCGTGAAGGAGATCATGGATGGAAGGTCGAAGAAGCGGCAGGGAGTCGACCATGGGGGATTGCATCCCTCGAAACCCCGCTCGTGGGCTCAGCGCTCATATGAGGATTATTTGCGAAGGTACCCACATATCCGCCTCATCTCTTTATTAGGTACCGCCGTATGCATCAATCTTTGTTCAACAAGATCTTTGAATTTTCGAGAGGAATACACGCTATTTTAAGCAAGAGGAATGCGGCTGCGCTGATAGGATTTAGTGGCCATCAAAGATATACGCCCGTGATGCACATCCTTGCCTACAACATCCCGACATACTATGCCGATGAGTCACCATTGGCGGAGGCACAACAACCATGTAGTGTCACACTCACACTTGGATTTCTTTGCATTTCAAATCATTTGTTATTTGTTGAATTGTTGTTGTATTGTGTGATGCCAAACATTTGTGGTAATCCGATTTATTGTTGTATTGCATAACACTAAAACAGTTGTTGTATCATTTGATTTATTGGGAGTCATATGTGAAAATTTTGGAAAACCATTATGCAGGTTATTGCAGGCTGAAAAAACGTCGCGCAGACCAGGACACGCTAAACGGAGACTGCATAACATCATATTCGTGCAAAACGCGTTTGAGGTGCTCTCCATCAGCATATTTACGGTTTGCGGTTTGAGGGGTCTACTATCCCGGTTCTTTCATATTGTCGTGCCGAATCAAAACTTTCCGTACTAATTGGAATAGCTTGGATCAGTTCTACATCCATTGGGAAGAACCATTCTTCCAACCTCCGTAAATTTGAGGGAGCCGTTGTTTTATCAATGAACTCTACAATTGTAACCGGCGGGTCTATGATTTTGGACATGCACCTAGCGTCCATTCACGAGGCGACCAGTTGTCAGAGCATCTCCACTGCGTCCCCCGACGAGGCGAGGCGAATTTGTCATGGGATGGCCAGACGGCCCTGTCGCGCCCCGGTTCCTCGTTTCGTCCGGATTAGGCCTTTCATCCGTCCGGGGAGCCCAGGCCATCCCCGGCCCCCCGGGGAGCGCTCGGGGACTCCGGATGAGAGAAAATCGCGGGAAACGTTTGGTGGCCCCGACCTGTCGGCGACAATGGCATGGGTTTCTACGGCAATACCCTCGTCTTCCCGATCTACGGCACTACCCTTGTCTTCCCGATCTACGGCAATACCATCGTCGAACGAAAGCTTTGAACTCTCAAGTGGTGCAACATAGTCAAATTATATATAATTCGAATAAACATAAAAATTACATATAAAAACTTTAAAACTAACTATAACTAGTTCTTCTTCCTAGATGGCCCCGCCTCATCGTCGTGGCGGCGGCGCTTCCGGCTCGTCACCTCCTCGTCGGAGGAAGGTGAGTCCTTAGCGTCCTTAGCCTCTGCGTCCTCCTCCTCCTCCGCCTGCTCCTCGGCTTCTTCCTCGGCCTGCTCCTCGGCCGGCTCCTCGGCCGGCTCCTCGGGCTGCTCCTCGGGCTGCTCCTCGGCCGGCTCCCACGGCCTGCTCCTCGGCCTCTTCGTCCTCCTCCTCGTCGTCATCCCATTCGTCCTCGCTGGCCGGCGGGGGGGAATCGTCGCTGCTGGACGATGCAGCTCGATCCCACCAATGGCGCCATCCTGGCGGCTTCCCCTCGCTGTCGGTGTCCGATGGCCACGACCAGTCGCTCATGGTTGACAGAAGATGGTGAGGAGAGAATAGATGAATGGCGTCGGCCGTTCGAAACCGTATATGTAGGTCTCTCGACGAAGAGAGCGGCGGTTGCTCTTCCTCGGAGTTCATGCTCCATTACGGCGGTTGTCGCTTCGAGGCGACTTCGACCGTTCCCGACGAGGCGTTTGGGCTCTCCAGACCACTTCGCGGACCATTACGGCGGTTCAAAGCGACGAGGGCACTCCGACGGTTGCCCTTCCCGGCGACACCGTCGCTATGCACGCGGTGGGTGAAGGCGACCATGGGCTCGCCACTGGGAAAATGGGCCTCCCCAGGCCAAAAAATACATCCATCCGGCTAAATAGCGCCGGTTCCGCTGAGGGGCCCAGCAGTGAGGATGCTCTCATTCGAGGCATGTGTTCTATCACCCGTTCATATGCAACGGACGAGACATCGTTGCAGTATTTCTGGTCCATCCATGATGGACCGTCATATATATCTGATCGGGATTCTCTATAGTCTAAGGGCATCTCTAGCGACACGGCAAAATGGTCGCTGACGATCGTTTCGTCCGTCGTGACCGGAAATGCGGCCCTGCTCAGGCGGCGATAAAGTGATCGGCCCGTCCGCGGAGGCAAATCTGGCCCAAATATGCGCTAGGTTTGCGTCTCCGCGGCTGCGGTCGCGCCGGTGACCGCCGAAAAAGACGTAGGACCCACGCGTGGTGGCGAGGCCGATATTATTCCCGCCACTGGCCATTCCCCGTGCGAAAAAGCAAACTAGACTGGCGCAAAACAGTCCAGAAACGATGGACGTCCTCGCCGCCGCAGCCACCGCCATGGATGCGGATCAAACCCTCGCCGCCGCACCCGCCGCCGCCCACACTCCCCCAGCCACGACCGTAGCCACAATGGAGGGTCCGCCGGAAGCAAAGCAGGCCCGCACCGGCGGCGGCCCGGGAGGCAAAGGCGAAGGCGGCAAAGAAGGTGCTCTCCCCGAAGGAGAAAGTGATCGAGGCCGCGAAACGTCGCAGCCGGCGCAGGAACCAGAAGATGAAGAGTGCCACGGCCGCCAACCAGCAGGCGTGGCAGATGCAGATCATGGCCGGCGTCGCGCAAGTAGCCCTCCATCCGACCTTGGCGGAGGGCTACATGCTCGTCAAGAGAGAGGGGATCGCCGGCGTCGCTCCTCCGGCCTCGTCGGTGAGCTCGGTAAGTTCCCAGCTGCGTCCTGGAACTCCCGCTCCCTTGCAGGGCCACCCGGCGTCGCGGTTCGCGTCCGGCCTGCCGCCGGTGGAGTTGACCGGGCGGCGGAGCAGTTCAACGGGGCGGCGGTTCCCGACCTCAACCGGACGTCTAGAAGCGGTGACTCCGATCGGGCGCGACACAGAAGACGCGCCAGGTGCCGGAGGAGAGCATGCCACAGCCCCGCATCCTGTTCGACGAAATGGCGCCGCCTGCCCCGACGATGGACGACCCGGTACGTGAGCTCTCTCAATGTGTGCGTTCGCCGTGTTTCATCGTCGACGTCCGGTGATTCGTAGGAGTATTGGAAGGACCGTCGTGAGGCTGACATCAGAGTATCTACGGCGCGGCGTTCGCGGTGATCCGGCAGGACAGGCCCGCAGAAGGCGGGCGCCAACGGCGGATGAACGCGGAGGACATCGAAACCGCACGCTTGTTCGCCACCCGCGAGACGCATCCAACACCCGTGTCCGTGGGCGACTTCGACGACAACGCCAACAAAGCCCAGAAGAGGAGAGCCGGGACACAGGCTTCGTCGGCGAGGAGGACAAGTGCTTGTGCGAAGCATGGCTTGCATCGAGCCATGATTGCATTAATGGCGCGCAACAAAAGGGCAAGGTCTATTGGGCCAAGGTCTTGCAGCAGTACAACGAGACCAGGCTGCACCCGCCCTACCATATCACAAGCTCTCGGACGGAAGAGTCCCTCCGAAAAAGATGGAACTACATCAAGCAAGAGACAAGCAAGTTAAACACGGTCCGAACATGCTATTAACAACCTCGTGCGCTGGTGTCATGAGAGTGGTAATGTTAGATGTATATATCTGTCTATGTAGTTTCCCCATATGTTAGGGGGCTTTCTGCATATATGCACCTGTACATGTACTATATATTGTGGCCTTTGGCCCCTGGTAATACAACAAGCATATTTCCCTAACATGGTATCGAGCTAAAATTGATCCTCTAGTCTGCGTCGTTTTTCCTCCGGCTGTGCGTTTCTCCGGTGATCCTTCCTCCGTCTTCCGAATCCGATCCTCCGTCTTCGGATCCGATCCGATCGGTTCTGCTCCCGATCCCTGATTGACCCCGTCCCCGATTCGGCCGCCGTCTGCTGTGAGCCGCGCGTCTCGATCCCGCTCGCAGGTCTCCCGCTCGCCCGGGATCGCGCGTGGCGCCGATTCGTTCCTGCCTCTCGATTCCGCTCCAAGCCTGCTCGCCGGCCGGCCGATCGGTGGATCGGCCGTGCGTGGTCTTCGCTTCCTTGCGGCCGATCTCTCCGCCCATGCAGCTCCAGCTCGGCCGCTCTAGGTGACTTCGATGTTCGATCGTTTCTCTCTCCTTTGATCTAAAAAAAGCAGCCTATCGCCCAAATTTTTTGTTGTTTGAACTACAAAAAAAAAACGAAACAAGTCTGGTCATGTACCATTGTTGGTTGTTCCTCCGTGGTGCATGTCAAAACTTTTTTATTCTCGGAGGACCAGCGGCCAAAACGGCGGTCACTGGGGCCTATGGTGGTGTCGGGACGTGGTGCATCTCGAAATCTCGGGTTCGCCGGCCGAGTCAACGCAAATCCGCACCGCCGAGGGATGTAGGGCCCAGATGGCAGCCTCTCTGGCATTGTTTTTTTCTACATCGCGCCATCTCGTTCAACGAGCCGTTTACGATGCAGGATCATGGGTCCCGCATGTCATCCTCTATGAACCAAAATTCTTTCTATTCTTGGATTTTTTTGACCCCCTGATTTCTGGCTACTTCCTTTTTCTTTTGATCCCTTGCCGCCTTGGAAACGTTGAGACCGCTGCTGCTAAATGGGACCCGCATGTCATCCTCTATGTGCAATCAACTTTCTTTTCTTGAGTTTTTTTTGGCACCTCAAATTTGGTCACTTGCCTTTTTCTTTCGATCCCCTGCCCCTCTCAAACGGTGATACCGCTGCTGCTAACGGGACCCGCATGTCATCCTCTATGTACTATAAAACTTTCTTTTCATGGATTATTTTTGGCACCTCAAATTTGGTCACTTGCCTTTTTCTTTCGATCCCCTGCCGCCTCTCAAACGGATACCGCTGCTGCTAATGGGACCCGCATGTCATCCTCTATGTACTATAAAACTTTCTTTTCATGGATTATTTTTGGCACCTCAAATTTGGTCACTTGCCTTTTTCTTTCGATCCCCTGCCGCCTCTCAAACGGTGATACCGCTGCTGCTAACTGGACCCGCATGTCATCCTCTATGTACTATAAAACTTTCTTTTCTGGATTATTTTTGGCACCTCATATTTGGTCACTTACCTTTTTCTTTCGATCCCTGCCGCCTCTCAAACGGTGATACCGCTGCTGCTAAATGGGACCCCCATGTCATCCTCTATGTACTATAAAACTTTCTTTTCTTGAATTATTTTTGGCACCTCATATTTGGTCACTTGACTTTTTCTTTCGATCACCTGCCTCTCAAACGGTGATACCGCTGCTGCTAAATGGGACCCGCATGTCATCCTCTATGTACTATAAAACTTTCTTTTCTTGGATTTTTTTGGCACCTCATATTTGGTCACTTGACTTTTTCTTTCGATCCCCTGCTGCCTCTCAAACGTGATACCGCTGCTGCTAAATGGGACCCGCATGTCATCCTCTATGTACTATAAAACTTTCTTTTCTTGAATTATTTTTGGCTCCTGATATTTTTTCACTTGCCTTTTTCTTTCGATCTCATGCCACGTTTGAAACGTTGAGGAACCTGCAGGCTCATGGGACCCGCATGTCATCCTCTATGTACTATAAAAGTTCATTTTCTTGTTTTTTTTCACCATCTGATTTTTGGCAATTTCTTTTTTCTTTTGATCCCCTGCCGCCTCTCAAACGCTGATACCGCTGCTGCTAAATGGGACCCGCATGTCATCCTCTATGTACTATAAAACTTTCTTTTCTTGAATTATTTTTGGCTCCTCATATTTGGTCACTTGCCTTTTTCTTTCGATCTCATGCCAAGTTTGAAACGTTGAGGAACCTGCTGGCTCATGGGACCCGCATGTCATCCTCTATGTACTATAAAAGTTTATTTTCTTTATTTTTTTCACCCTCTGATTTTTGGCTATTTCCTTTTTCTTTTGATCCCCTGCCGCCTTGGAAACGTATGGTAAGCTGCTGACTCATGGGACCCGCATGTCATCCTCTATGTACTATAAAACTTTCTTTTTTTGGATTATTTTTGGCACCTCATATTTGGTCACTTGACTTTTTCTTTCGATCCCCTGCCGCCTCTCAAACGGTGAGACCGCTGCAGCTAAATGGGACCCGCATGTCATCCTCTATGAGCAATCAACTTTCTTTTCTTGGAGTTTTTTTGGCACCTCATATTTGGTCACTTGCCTTTTTCTTTCGATCTCATGCCACGTTTGAAACGTTGAGTAAGCTGTTGGTTCAAGGGACCCGCATGTCATCCTCTATGTCCATCAAGTTTCTTTTCTTGGATTTTTTTTCACCCCCTAATTACTAGCTACTTTCTTTTTCTTTTGATCTCAAGCCGCATTACAAACATTGAGACCGCTGCTGCAAAATGGGACCCACATGTCATCCTCTATGTACAATAAATCTTGGATTATTTTTGGCTCCTGATATTTGGTCACTTGCCTTTTTCTTTCGATCTCATGCCGCCTTTGAAACGTTGAGTAAGCTGCTGGCTCATGGGTCCCGCATGTCATCCTCTACGAACAATAAAAGTTTCCTTTATTGGAGTTATTTTTGACCCCTAATTTCTGGCTATTTGCCTTTTTCTTTTGATCCCCTGCCCCCGTTGAAACGATGAGGACGCTGTTGGCAGGTCGGTCCCACATGTCATCCTCTATGAACAATAAAAGTTTCCTTTGGTGGATTTATTTTTGACCCCTAAATAATTTCTGGCTATTTCCTTTATTTTTCTTTTGATCCCCTGCCGCCTTGGAAACGTTTGAGAATGCTGCTGCCTCATGGGTCCCGCATGTCATCCTCTCAGAATGATAAATGTTTTCTTTTCTTGGATTTTGTTACCAACTGACTTTTGGTTTTTTATTTTATTTTCGATCCCCTGCCGCCTTTGAAACGTTGACGACGCTGCTGGCTCATGGGTCCCCGATGTCAGCCTCCCCGTACAAGAAACATGTGATATCTTGATTATTTCGCTCTGAGCTATTGCAAACGGATAAATTAAATCTTTATTTTTACATAAACAAACTTATATGTTGAGTGTCCTTGTTTTTTGTTTTTGCGATGCATAGGACTTTCCTGTTTTTTTTAGAAAAATCCGAACTTTCCTGTTTTGGAGTGGGCTGAAATTGTACGAGACAAAAGGCCCAGCAGGATAGTTCGAAGGCCCAGATGTCCAGATACAGCCCAATTGAAATCTTTCTTTTCTTGGATTTTTTTCACCCCCTGATTTCTGGCTACTTCATTTTTCTTTTGGTCCTGTGCCGCCTTGGAAACGTTGAGACCGCTGCTGCAAAATGGGACCCACATGTCATCCTCTATGTAACATAAAGTTTCTTTTCTTGGATTATTTTTGGCTCTTGATATTTGGTCACTTTCCTTTTTCTTTCGATCTCATGCCACGTTTGAAACGTTGAGGAACCTGCTGGCTCATGGGACCCGCATGTCATCCTCTATGTACAATAAAAGTTTCTTTTCTTGGATTTTTTTCACCATCTGATTTTTGGCTATTTCCTTTTTCTTTTGATCCCCTGCCGGCCTGCCGCCTTTGAAACGCTGAGTAAGCTGCAGGCTCATAGGTCCGACATGTCAGCCTGTATGAACGATAAAGCTTTCCTTTCTTGGAGTTTTTTTTACCCCCTAATTTCTGGCTATTTTCTTTTTCTTTTGATCTCAAGCCGCATTTGAAACGTTGAGACCGCTGCTGCTAAATGGGACCCGCATGTCATCCTCTATGTACAATAAAGTTTCTTTTTTTCTTGATTATCTTTAGCTCCTGATATTTTGTCACTTGCGTTTTTCTTTCGATCTCATGCCGCCTTTGAAACGTTGAGTAAGCTGCTGAATCATGGGTCCCGCATGTCATCCTCTACGAACAATAAAAGTTTCCTTTTTTGGAGTTATTTTTGACCCCTAATGTCTGGCTATTTGCCTTTTTCTTTTGATCTCCTGCCCCCTTTGAAACGATGAGGATGCTGTTGGCACGTCGGTCCCACATGTCATCCTCTATGAACAATAAAAGTTTCTTTTGATGGATTTATTTTGAACCCCTAATTAATTTCTGGATATTTCCTTTTTTTTCTTTTGATCCCCTGCCGCCTTGGAATCGTTGAGGATGCTGCTGCCTCATGGGTCCCGCATGTCATCCTCTCAGAACGGTAAATGTTTCTTTTCTTGGATTTTGTTTACCAAATGATTTTTGGCTTATTTTATCGTTCGATCTCGTGCCGCCATTAAAACGTTGAGGACGCTGCTGGCTCAGAGGTCCCACATGTCAGCCTCTATGAACAATAAACCTTTCCTTTGTTTGATTTATTATTGACACATAATTTCTGGCTATTTGCCTTTTTCTTTCGATCTCATGCCGCCTCTGAAACGTTGAGACGCTGCTGGCTCATGGGTCCCACATGTCAGCCTCTATGAACAGTCAAAGTTTCCTTTGTTTGATTTTTTTTACCCTAATTACTGGCTATTTGCCTTTTTTTTATCCCCTGCCGCCTTTGAAACTAAGAGGACGCTGCTGGCCCATGGGTCCCACATCTCAGCCTCTCTGAACGATAAACCTTTCCTTTCTTTTTTTTCGATCCCGTGCCGCCTTGGAAACGGTGAGACGGCTCCTGCAAAACGGGACCCATATGTCATCCTCTATGTACAATAAATTTCTTTCCTTGGATTATTTTTGGCACCTGATATATGGTCACTTGCCTTTTTTTCGATCCCCTGCCGCCTTTGAAACGTTGAGGACGCTGCTCGCTCGTGGGTCCCATATGTCAGCCTCTAGGAACAATAAACATTTCGTTTCTTGGATTTATTTTTGACCGCTGATTTCTGGCAACTTTGCTTTTTCTTTCGATCCCCTGCCGCCTTTGTTAAAGTTGAGGACGCTGCTGCAAAATGCGTCCCACATGTCAGCTTCTCTGTACGATAATTGTTTCCTCTCTTTGATTTTTTTTCCACTGCTGGCCAATGGGTCCCCGATGTCAGCCTCTATGTACAAGAAATATGTGAATTCTCGATATATTTTAAGCCGAGATATGTAGGATGCTTTTTTTTCGATCCCTTCTGTTTGTTTTTACCTTCAAATGTTGAGGGACGCTACTGGCAAATGGGTCCTGCTCTAGCATTCTCAACTGAAGGAAAAATTGAAATATTGCCTATTCATTTGTTTTTCGTACTCCATGCATCTAATCCATACTAATTGTTGATCCGGGTTTTAGTTCAACTTAATTAGATCAAATTTGATCTACGAGGGAGTATGTAATATATTTTGGGTTCACAACACTGCACTTGTTAACAACAATCTGATGAAGAGGTTTGTCATTTTTTTAAACTACAAATACACTCTAAGATCTTGCACACTAATAGAATAAATCTTGGAACTTTATATAATTAATGACAATTTTGAAATCGACTATATGAATATATCAAAATATAGAGCCCATGTAGATGCGCATACTGGCTATGCGCATTTAAAAAGAATCATAATCATAATTGATACGAAATAAAAATAACTTTATATGTAGAATCTCGGTTTCTAGAGGGCCAATCATAGGATATCCGTGTTTAAATTAGGAAGGGCCCCAATGGCATGAGTCGGAGGCCCATTAAGTGTTTTTGGAATGTTATCAGCGAAGTAAGCAGGCTGACAGCAATCACCATGTACATGGCCGGCGGCAGCCCAAAAGTACAAACAATTGGCCCATGCAGGGAAGGTAGTACTTTTTTTTATTGGGAAGGTTGTCTGGCTAACCCAAAAAAAAAGTGGTGCTACATGGGGTAATACTTGAACCCGGAATGAGATCGAGTGCCTTGATGAAAGCGAGGCACACATAAATAGTACTCCGTACCATGCCTTGCCCCTCCCTTTCAACCGTTGGATAAAAAATAATTAGACAGATGACTATTAACTAGTAACTGCTACAGTACCAACCAATGTACAGGACATGTGCTACAGTACGTCGTCCACAGTGCATGTGCTTTAGAACCATGAACAGTACATATGCTACATGCTACAGTACTTTGATCTTAGCTATCTATTTTCAATCCAACGGCCAAATCTACAAGTCACCGTACTGTTCATCTGTGCCTTGCTTATGTCAAGGCACTGGATCCTGGACACTTGAACCCATGATCGTTGCTGAGGGTTGCCTATTTGCGCATAATATGTTTTGTCAGCGGTCACTTCACTAGTTTGTGCAAAACATATCCAGCGCAGGATTCAAAAAAACATCACGTTTTTTTCTTTACGTAAACAACAAAACATCTCATGTTCATCACAATCCAGCCAACATAAGCACATAATAATTAATAGTACAACTAGAGAGCTGTACACATAAATAAGGTTTGTCAAGCTTCATGCACTAGCCAACGCAACCAAAAGTCCGAACTAATGGAAAGGGCTAGGCAATCCAATTATACATTTCAACATCCCCCCTCACATGTGACCACAATCCAGTAATGGTACCATCATGTTCACCACAATGCATCATTAAAGAGAGCAGTATACTATTATAGACCAGCTCTCTCTAAAGAACATTTGTAAGACAACTTAATACAGCTGTGATTGATATTGTTGCCCCAGCGATGGGTGATAACCTGAACACCATATAACCTTCTCACAGCAATTGTAACCAAATATGAGCACCTGCAATGATTTGGTGTCAAGCTTCTTGAAGGTCAGGAGGTATCCTACCTTCAAGTCATGTGCTTTGACAAACTCTGGCCATCCTTTGTCCATTAAAACATTGCCATCTTGTTGCTTCAGGTCCACAATCCAGGTGCATGCAGTGGACATCTTCAGGTTGATGGACTCTGGACACCCACCGTAAAACCAGGGTAGAACACGACTGGGGATGGAAATCACCTCTAACTCCGATGTACATAGTACCTTGCAGAAGCTGTCAGGGGTATTCTCCTCATCGATGCGCCCAAACACCTTGCACACTGGGGCTGGCTCTACAGATGTCTCCTTCCATGATAAGCTCTCTCCAAGCTTGAGCTTCTTGTTTGAACACTGCAAAAAAGAGGCCTCAATTAGATAATGCCTCTAGCTTCTGACCGTAATTCCAAGCAAATGCATAATAAAAGGCACCTAGCAAACTCAGCGGATCATTGTTCTTATCAAACACACAGTCTGAACAATAAGCTTCTGAATCTAGCTAGGCTGATATGTACAACCTTGTATCATCAAATTATTCAGCATAGTGTATCATTGTATCGCAGAAGCCAAATCGATATAAATAGTAGCTATGAGAATAGAAATCAAGCTAGCATGAGCCATGCATGCTTGCTGGCTATGTCTAGCATCAGAATAATGCATCTGCAGTTCATCATCCGCCAGTACAGATTGACCAAGCAAACAAAAAAAAATCAGCGTCGGCCTAAAGAGTCCACAAGCCAGACATGCATGCTCGGTGTCCTCATATGTGATCATCGGCCGTGGATTGACCAATAGCATATTTGAACGATTATTACTGCACACATTAGATCCAGTCCCAACATAGCTAGCATGGGTGCATGTGTAACCCGAGTCTTTACCAGAGGATTAATATATACACTGGCTGAGAGAAGTACTGTATATCAAACAATGCTAAGCAACCGGCAATACAGCTTAGATATAATAAAGATGTGACCGGCAACGCTAGTGATTCGGGGGAAACATACCGCCATTGCAGCCATGGACCGAGAGAATCGGGGATGCCGCGCCGCCTTAGTGGAGTTTTTAGATGCGACGTCGCCGCATCCGTAGAGGACGGAGTCCAAGCCGCGTAGTCCGAGCGGTGGTGGACGCCGGTGGTGTAGAGAGAGGACTCAGGGGAGATGGACGGCGAGGGATCTGGGGAGATCTGAAGTTCTGAACATGAGGGGGCTGTGAGAAACTGAGAATGATACATCAGCAATCAGCAAGGGAATAAATGCGCGTGTCCCCCGGTCAAAAAAAATGCGCGTGTCTAGGAGGAACGAAGCCAGGTACGCAGGAATCCACACACAAAACTTCACCCGGCGGGTCACTGGGCTTTATCAGTATCTGGTGGGGTCCGGACCTACAGACCAGTGAGACATGTCGTGTGGGTTATGATCCGTTCAGTGTGCACACAGAAATTGCATTCAGAGCTCAGGGCTTCAGGCTACGTTGTACTATACAGTAATATATCCATTTCTTTTGGTAAAATGAAAACGATACTCCATCTGATCCTCATTACATGATGATAAAATGGACGTCTCTACAACTAATATGTGTCTAGATACATCTATATGAGAGCGTCTGTGTTTGTACTGTGTATCTAAAAAAAATATGGATCGGAGGGAGCATTAAGAGGTGTCCAAAAAAAACTGCAAACAAACATGGATGTAAGCAGTTGAGTATTAAACCAGTGCGTGAAATACCTTTATATCTCGACCATGTAACAATGAATATGAGAAGTTTTTGGGGTTTGACCATCTGCACTTGTGTTTGCTACAATCAGATCAAAAAATTGGTCACTTTTACACTTTCTAAAATAAAATGTATTTTTCCCTGAGATTTTACAAGTTCGTACAAGATAGCATTGACTACATCTGGGATATATCACATTTACACTTACAAATCTATGAATATTTCAAAATATTGAGCTCCGTGTACCTACATATAATACAAATCATCAGACCGCACATTGAAACTACCGCAGCATATCACAGTAAATTAAAATAAAATAAAACAAGTCTAACATATACTATATTAGCTAATTAACAAAGTCTCATCACAGTGTATCTGATCCCCAGTTCAGCTTAATACAAAAACCAAGTTCAGCTTGAACATCAGCAGGGGAGTAACCCAGGTCCAAAAGCAGCATCTAGTTAATTCAATAAAATATTGAGGTTATTCTGATCCCCTCTTCCTAAAAACACTGCAGATCATGCATGCAACTAAGGGTGATCAGCACAAAAGATTATCCTCTGGGTGGAGGTGTTACAGTCGTAGATCAACACATTCATCAAGGAAGTGTCTTTCACCTCGAAGACGAGAAGGTCATCAAGCTGCAGTTCATGCGCCTCTGCAAACCCGAACCAACCATCCTTCAAGACCAGTTCACCCTGGTACTCATCGATGTGCACATACCAGGCGCAGCCTACGCTGGTCTTGAGCTTGATAGGCCTGGGAAGAATCCCTTTCAGACATTGCTTGAATTCTCTGGGGATGACCAACATATACATGTCATCGTTGCCGTCCAGTTGCACATAGAAGCGCGAGGGCTGAGGAGGGTCCGCCGAGTGACCAACCCGTTTAGGGCGGCCTTTCCCTCGCCCTTTTAATATACAACGTTGAAATGCTGCATCACGCCTGCCCGTCACCTTTGGCTTTTTGGCTAGTGAATTTCTTTGAATTCTGAACTCGGGGCGGTGCAGAGGACATGTACAATCGACAGTCCTAAGACGTAGTTGCTCATTGACGTTGGAGCGAGTTTGCTTCTGCATCTAGTTAAGCACGGTATATATCAATCAACAGCATATAAATCAGAACGTAGCATACATGGAGAAAATGCATCTAGCTATCTCTTTAATTAGTTTGCACAAAATCTAGCAGCAGCAAGACAATTTGATTTTACAGGTACTGAGCAAGCTTTCAGACTTTCTGAAACAGGTAACATGGAGCATATATTTGTATGTTCAGACTGCGAAACCCTGCTCTGTGATGGATAATATTACTAAACATCTTTTTTTGCCAGAACTAGTACTTAACATCTACTGTTTCCCGTCATTAAAATTTTTTTGCAGAAGAATACTACGGTTTCCCGTCATTAAATTTTAAAGAAAAAAGAACTTGTTTAAGATCCCAACTATCATTGACTACTTACACCTGCATCCTAGTGAGTTCAGGACAACTTACAGCATCTTTTGGTGGTGCCGCCACCGGAGAAGACCGTGCCGCGGGGGTTGGGGTCGGCGCAGCCGGAGAAGCTGGTGCCGCCGCCAGGGAAATCAGTGCCGAGCCAGATGGTGCTTCCAGCGGAGAAGAAAGTACCGCGAGAGATGGAACCGACGCTGCCAAAGGGTAAGAAACGGATGTACTCGTAGATCCTTCTCTAGTCACGATCTGGATAGAAGAGACTGGACGTCCATCAAGCTGCTGGAGGATGCGGTGGATCAAATCGGCTGAGTTCAGGAAATATCGGTGATGTTCATCTGTGTCGGCGAAGCAGCTGCCGGTGGAAGGAGGAGGCGAGCCGTTCATGGCAGTCATTAGTGTAAAAGAGGAGAAGTGGGTGGGAGTATGGGTGGGAGAGAGAGGGTTCGGGACTGAAGTAATTGTAGTCTGCTCTCTCTTTTTTACAAGCATGCGTCCTCAGGCTGATATTTTTTTTAGATACGTACTCAGGCTGCTTTGTCAAACCAGGGCCTCAATGAAGCTAATAGCACGCTATAGCATATCTAGAGGGTCCACGCTTAGTAATTTTGCTCGCTGTGGCGCTATTTGCGAAACAGCATGCTATATCGCCCTAAAACTTCATATCGTTAGCGCGCTATTTTTTTCAGGCAAGTTGCTTTCACTTTTTCGTGGTGATGAACTAATCTGTTGGTTCCACTTCTAAATCAGAAAATAATATCGCTAATGCTAATTTTTTTAATAAATAATTTATACTATGTTGTTGCCTTGTGAAATGTTGATGTTAGCCTTCTAATATACTTGAGATCTATTTCTATATGTGGTTATGTATGTATGATTCAGTCACTTTTGGACTATATATATCTATTCGTTCTAGTAAAATTATTTATTTTTAGGCTATATTTAGTATTATTTTGAAAATGCTATTTAAAATATACCACACTATTACCACGATATAGCGTCCATATCGTTTGAAGGTGGCTGCCGCTAATTCATTTAGCACGCTATTTTAAACCTTGGTTAAGACGCGTTTGGCGGCCTGCATCCAGGCTGGTGGGGAAATACCGTACCCAAGTGCTTAAAAGATTGCATCTTTTAGCTGGAAAACATTAGGGCATGTCCAACACAGGCGCTACTGCAAGGGCGCTAGGAATTATTTCCTCGTCGTTTGGCGGTTGGAGAGGCTAATCCCAGCGGTAGTCCTAGCGTCGACGCAAAAGAAAGCAGGGGCGTGAAACTCTTTTCACCTGTCCTAGCTAAAGCACCGGAACCAACAGGAAGTCAGTCTGTCATCAGCAATTAGCGCTGCAAGGAGAGTACCTGGAGGATTTTACAATCTTTTGACATTCATTTGTTCTCTATTAGCGCCATATAGTATATAGCATTGTAATGCCCTTATACTCCTCTCAACATTAAAAAAAAGGTGTGCATATACTAATAACAGTTGCTGAAATGAAACTAAAAATAAACAGACATGCACGGTTTACGAAGGATGGAAATACAGAGTTCATCACCATCCGTTTTAAATTATAAGATTAGATTACTTCAATGTGGGTTTACATACGCACTAAAATGAGTAAACAGACACACTGAAATGGGTCCAGGTATATAAGATTCAGAAAAAAGGAAGAGCATCTTAAGATACAGAACAGGTTACTAAATTGTTCAAACATATCGTACAAAAAAGATTATTTGCTCCAGAAAGATTCATGGCTCAGTTTAGGGTTGCATCAACATGCGGATATTTTTCAGACTAGGCTTAAACCACATTGTCGCCTGTCGGGGAAATCCCCAACCATCTTCTGGAAGGGTGATAACTCCCATGAGCTCATTTTCCCCTTGCTGCAGGTTACAACGACAAATACAACTAAATGCTGGTTCCCGAAATGCATAGTACGCGATGTACACACAATTTGACCTCATGAATGGAGTCAATGTTCCATCAGGAGCATTGCCATCATTTATCTTCAGGTTCAATGGATAATTCAGTCCAATGAACAGAGAGTGTGTGCCAAGGCTGTCAACTCGACTCCAATTGGGTCCAATCAGGGATAGATCTTTCTCAAAAACATGTATGACAGGGGCAGGACACTCCCGCAGGATAAGGCCATTACCATGATGCAGAACTTCTGCAGGCTCAAGGTGATCATTGCTACGTATATACCGATCTTCATGGATGATCATCAAGCGCTTGCCATCGGCTGATCGAGCTAAAAACCATCTGCCAGATGGTTCCTTCATCGGTGATGGGATCACGAATGGCGGGGCAAGGTGTGCATCTGCATTGTAAACGGAGACAACAAAAAATAGTGTTTGAATGGCTCGGGAAGACAATAATACCAGTAGCTGCAACTTCACATTTGTAGGATCAAATGGAGGATGCAGTCATTATACTTGTATAAAATCTCGAAGAAATAAAATTGTTCCCATTTGAGATGTATGTTAATTACACTCATATTCATTGATGGTAGATACATGTCTCAACCTTATCTGATCCATGATTGTAATGCTTTGAGTACATCGAATATTGAAATAAATTGAAAGTTTGCATGCATCAATTGATGAAGAGGCCAGGGCTA
This sequence comes from Lolium multiflorum, assembly GCA_030979885.1. Taxonomy (NCBI): domain Eukaryota; kingdom Viridiplantae; phylum Streptophyta; class Magnoliopsida; order Poales; family Poaceae; genus Lolium; species Lolium multiflorum. The sequence continues at coordinate 78,343 of JAUUTY010000435.1, forward strand.
AGCTCCTTATTCATATTCTGACAAGAGCATGCAGTAACTAATTCAGGAATGCATTCATATACTGCAATAATCTGGTTTGGGTTGACAGATTAGTGCACAGCATATACTACTGTAATTCGTTTGTAGCAATGGTTCAGTCAGGTTAGGATAATTTAATGGTGCACAGTCATTTGAAAGGTGAAAAAAAGTCTTAGTGAGCAATTAGTTATTTCAGTTACAATATATCATGAATGGGCTTGATATTAAAATTTATTGCGAAGTATATCATATGGATTGAAGAATTACCAGCCTGTGATTGATCCCAGCAATATGTGGTGCCGGTCCACCCATCCACCGCAACAATAAAGCCGTTGTGCTCGATGGCATCACTGTAATCTACACCCCAACTAGCAAGAGAGAATAACCTCCACTCCTGGCTACCATTAGCCAGGTAAGCGAGTCCAGAATTGAATAGAGCGATGAGCTTGTAATCTGAGTAATGTCCAGCTTTTGTGGGCACTTCGCAAATTACAATCTTCAACAAAAACATGGCACGCCCATACGTCATGTACCTTTCAGGAGGCAAGTCGGGGAAGCCAATCCATTCCTCCCGAAAAATGTTGCAAGTTTCCGACGATGGTAGGGAGATTTCTTGGTGCGTGTAGATGTTCGCGAGGAACCAGTTCCCACCACTGTCCACGCCGGCGATCCAGTCGCCATTCATGCCAACCCAGAATCTATTGTCCATGAACGGCAGGATGGCTGTGCGCCGAGGATGGTCGAGGGGCACAACGTGGTACACCGTGTGGTGCGCACTACTATCATCATAGTGCCAATGGGCAGAATCGGGCATCAGCAAGCAGGGTCCATCCCAATGGTGTAGATTCATGTTGTCGGCGACATGGCGGCACAGCGTTTTGGAGCATGCGGCCAGCCGGACGTCGACTGTAACGTCCAGACTCTGGGCAATGAGATTGAACAGCTCGGCGGGGAGCTTCCCCCAGTCGCCATCCAGCTGGTCGTCGTTCGATGCCGCCATGGAGACGAGATGGATTTAAAAGGGCGGATGCAAGTATGTGTGATTGGAGTTTTGTAGGAGAGTCGAGCGGGAAGGAGGAGTGCTGCGGTTCTGCGGAGGGGTGAGGAGAGAAAGCTATGCAAATGGGAGATCTAGAGGATGAAAAAACTTCTAGCAGCGGTTGGCGAGTGGAGAACGATGATGGAAGTGGAGAGCCAAGGATGGAAACGATGGACATGAAGAGTAGGAGTGGATATGACTTTTTTTATTCTTCAGCAGCTGCATCGAGGCGCCGAGTAAAACTTCGGCTAGGATAGCACGCCACTACGTCCTGGTGCAGTTACTGTCCCGTCAAATCAGTTTGACCACAGAAATGGTTTCTTTATTACAGTATAACTTAATTTTTTCGAACAATATATACTAGTACTCCATTTAATATAATCACTCCGATTCATATTACTTGTCAAATGATATGGATGAATCTAGAACTAAAATGTGTCTAGATATATCTATATTATAGTCAACTAATATGAATCCGAGTTTGTTTGGTTCAAAGGATTTCTAAAGGTATCTTGTACGGAGTAGGATTTTTACACATAGGGATTTTTCCTATAGAGCTTGCTTGATTCAAAGGATTGAGAACCCTCCAAAATACCTATGGATTGCTTTCTCTACAATCCTATCTCTCGGTAATATTGCTATGTGTCTATAACAACTATGAAATGAACTCAATCTCAATAGAAATTTCCTTTGTCTTTCCTAATCAAACAACTAGTTATTTTATGTCTTCGTTTACAAATTAAGATAATTTTTAGGTTATAGGTAATCGTCGAGCTTATGTGATCATCTTTTATGATCAAACTTACTTGATCAGCCGCGGAGGCGCAAAGGAGCAGTGGTGTGCATTAATACGGCCGCATGGGGAAGGCACAGCTAGCGACGATGAGACGTATCGCCAGCATTGGCCTAGGGAACCGTCGCCACCATTAATAAAAGCTATCCCTTTGGGCACCATGTCTCCCACTACTCGTGTCACGCGCGCATGGCTGGGGAAGCCGGACAGAAAACATGACAACCAGGGGGAAAATGAATAAAAATAATACAAAGTCGAAAATATTTCGAAAAATAAACTTTGTACTTCGTAAGAAACTCCATGCGTTTAGCAAATGCGAAGGCAATATGTAGAAACACGTCTAGACCACGTCTAGAACCACTTCCCAAAGCTTAAGGATTATATTGATTTTTAGAAAGTCAAACTATGTTAAGTTTGACTAAGTTTTTACCAAAAGCATTAATATGCAAGATACAAAATCAACATTATTAGATAGAAAATAAATTATATTTTCATATGGTGTCTACAAAATATTATATGTGCTGATAGATTCTTCTAAGAGTTTGGTCGAACTTTACTTGGTTTGACTTTTCAAGAAAAATATACAAAGCTTTAAGCATTGGAACGGAGGTATTTTTCGAAGCACCTACTTGTCTTTAGAAGACAAAAGAAAACATGGAGTAAGGTTGTTTTTTGTGCAAAAGTTTACGTCAAAATCTGGTTATTTGTGTAAAAAGAATCTCAAATTGTGTTATGTGCAAAAACTGCACCAAGAAGTGGTGGTATGTGCAATTTCCTCCATCACACAAAAGGCAAGCCATTGATACATATATAATTGTGAATAATTACAAAAGTAGTAGGCAGCTAATAAGCGCACATGATTAAACTGCTATGCGAGATCTTCAGCCACCAGAAGTCGTTCCCGCGCCTCTCTAGCATTGAAAATCACGCGTTCTGCGACTTCCATCAAAGAGACAAGCTGAGCTTTGATCCGTTCTCCCAGATGAATGGCCTCGTCACAACTCCTACGAGCACAGGCCGTGATCTCATCCACTTCTAGGAAAGACACCGCCTGCCTGTACCGAAATATCTTGATCCCTAACTCTCTGTTCTCCTCCCGCATGCTGGCAAGATCCAACTTCATCCTCCGACAAGATAAGCAAGGGGAGTGATCCTGCCAAAGGTAACAACAAACATATCGAGCGTTACCGGCAAACGAAGGGCACAAATTGGCTGATTAACGAATATGGTCACTAACATGTAGGACAGACTTAAGTGGTGTCTACATGTCAGTGACTCGAAGTACCCAAAAACCAGCAACCCAAAGTCAGCTAGTAATATTAACCTCCGTCTTCAGCTCCTTCATCCTCTTGAACGGCGGGGAAGCTGGCAACTTATCTTCTTCTACGACCTCTCGCTGGAACCTGACGTCGAAGGATGAGAGATCCTGCGAACGGATGTGCTGCGCCTGCGCGTGCGATTCCCCAGGGCGCTTCTGGCGTAACTCGGAGTTCTCCGCGCCGAGATGCGGAAGTTCCGCTCCCGGGGCCTTGTTGACCCTAAGCCGAGATAGCTCATGTGTAAGCCGACGAAAAATGTTCAAAATGTTACAGATCAGGCATATCATTACCAGTGCAAACGAGGTAAGTGAATCTCCGGGATCTCGCCCAAAGACCGCGGTTGGTCCAATGCCACCACATCTTCTCCGAGATTGACTAACTCCTTTACATCATCTTCTCCGACATTGACTATCTCCTTTACATCATCTTCTGCTCCGAGCTTGACCATCTCCTTTACATCATCTTCTCCTGCGAGCTTGATCATCTGCCTCACATCATCTTCTCCGGCGATATCGACCCTCTCCTGCGGAAGATAACAGATATAAGTCCGAGTATTACCAGCAAAACGAAGGTAATTAAAAGAGGCGTAGTAACCCTTGTGTCCTGGCCAATCAACGGCGGGGACGCTGAGCCCGCATCGTCTCCTCCGAGATCTCCCTTCGCAGGCAGGATTGTTAGAGACAGTGTACTTCTGGTAGTAGTATTTATGCGTGGGGCGCCAGGGGGTCGAGAAGCTAGGACTGCATCTTCTCCTCCGAGCTCTTCCTTGGTAGACATGACAAATGAAACGAGGTGTGGGGGGCGTAAAAGGTATAAAATGGCGGACGGCCGCCCCGCCTCGGCCCTCCAAGGCTTAATTTTTTTGCCTTACTAAACTAAAAACCCTATTTTGCGTCTCACACGGACTGCCCTCAGAGGGCTGCAGGGTCCCATATGCGTGCAGGTCCCACACTTTAGGTAGGCAAACTTCCAACAATCTTCTTTGTCAAGTGAAGACACGTCGTCAAGACTCTCTCTCTCTCTCCCCCCTTTTGTCATTGAAAAAAAAAGAATATTAGACGGGCGCGTAGCCTGCACTGCAGGGGGCCGATTTTGACAAAAGTAATCCTTTTGGCGAAGAAAAACACAGAAAGCCACACAAAAAGGTTAGTCCAGTGAAATAGATTGCTCAGAGGGTCAGTCCGTAATTTTCTTTGCCAAAAGGGTTATTTCTGTCAAAATCGCCGCACTGCAGGTTTGCAGCACTGAAAAACCTTGCGTGCCAGTCAACATCACTTCCCGGATAGGGGGAAAATATCTAGTGATACCATCCCTTACATGATACCATGATACCACTTCATAATATTTGAATTCTAAGTGTCGAAAAATTTAGAAAAAAAACCTTGTGATGCTACCCTAAATTTGTGGGACCCCAAAAAACTTGCAAATCAAGCCAAAGAAACACGATCTTGTCCCCTACCCCCCCCCCCCATGATTTTGACCTAAATTTGAAATCAAGCCAAAGGTGGTTCAAAAACAGCAATCGGAAATCATGGATTGTTCATCATTTTTCTATATAGCTAGGGAAAATAGCAGACATGCCATACCAATGTTTTAGAAAAGAGCCCTTCAAAAAAGTGTGGCAACATATATGTTGGAATTCGACCATCTTAATTTCTTCCCACGTGTGAGCTTTGGTACTACTACTACACAAGAACCATGTCAAACTTTTGAATCATGGCCCATTTTATGTATATATTTGCAACTTTTCATGCACGCATGAAAACTTTGCAAAATATGTGCATTTTGGGTTGTCGCACATAAATGTGTGTTTACTTGTCTGCCACCAATTAATCCAATTCTCATTTGTGGGGAAACATGACACGAGATGGCCATTTCCAAAGTTTCATGAATTATCTCAAAGTGAATCCATATATGTACAATTTTTGGGGGCTAAATTTCATGTTTTAAACCTAGCTAGTATTTGACCAAGATTCAAATGGGCATAAAATTCAAAAAAAAACAGAAAAATGAAAAACCAAAGCACATAGCCTTCTTATGTCATATAGTAAGAATTCAAGTTGATAAACAAGGTCTAGACATATTCAAACTAGAAAAATCATGTATCTACCCCTAACACTCTAAACTCTGTCTTATGAAGTCAAGCATGAAGAGAAGTGGTTTTGGGTTTCAAACATGGAAATTTCAAAAACCTCCCAAAAGCTTCATTTTAGAGTGACTAAGAAGGATCCATGCTTACCTTTTAATTTTTAGATTTTAAACTTGTTTAAATCTTTGTGAAACCTAGGATTTGACCAAGATTCAAATGGGCATAAAAAATCAGGAAAAAGCCAAAAGAATGATAAACCAAAGCACATAGCATTCTTATGTCATACAGTAAGCATTCAAGTTGATTAACAAGGTCTAGACATATTCAAACTAGAAAATCATGTATATATCTGTCCCTAACCTTAAACTCTGTCTTATATATGAAGTCAATCATGAAGAGAAGTGGTTTGGGTTTCAAACATGAAAATTTCAAGAACATCCCAAAAGCCGCTTCATTTTAGAGTGACTAAGAAGGATCCAGGCTTACCTTTTCATTTTCATATTATATACTTGTTTAAATCCAGGTCAAACATAGGATTTGACCAAGATTCAAATGGGCATAAAATAAAAAAATAGAAGAATGAAAAACAAAAGCACATAGTCTTCGTATGTCATATAATAAGCTTTCAAGTTGATAAACAAGGTTTAGACATGTTCAAACCAGACAAATCATGTATCTAGCCCCTAACCATAAACTCGGTCGATCTTATGAAGTCTAGCATGAAGAGAAGTCGTATTGGTTTAAAACATGAAAATTTCAAGAACCTCCCAAAATCTTCAAATGGGCATAAAATTCAAAAAAACCAGAAAAATGAAAAACCAAAGCACATAGCCTTCTTATGTCATATAGTAAGAATTCAAGTTGATAAACAAGGTCTAGACATATTCAAACTAGACAAATCATGTATCTACCCCTAACACTCTAAACTCTGTCTTATGAAGTCAAGCATGAAGAGAAGTGGTTTTTGGGTTTCAAACATGGAAATTTCAAAAACCTCCCAAAAGCTTCATTTTAGAGTGACTAAGAAGGATCCATGCTTACCTTTTAATTTTTAGATTTTAAACTTGTTTAAATCTTTGTGAAACCTAGGATTTGACCAAGATTCAAATGGGCATAAAAATTCAGGAAAAAACCAAAAGATTGATAAACCAAAGCACATAGCATTCTTATGTCATACAGTAAGCATTCAAGTTGATTAACAAGGTCTAGACATATTCAAACTAGAAAATCATGTATATATCTGTCCCTAACCTTAAACTCTGTCTTATATATGAAGTCAATCATGAAGAGAAGTGGTTTGGGTTTCAAACATGAAAATTTCAAGAACATCCCAAAAGCCGCTTCATTTTAGAGTGACTAAGAAGGATCCATGCTTACCTTTTCGTTTTCATATTATATACTTGTTTAAATCCAGGTCAAACATAGGATTTGACCAAGATTCAAATGGGCATAAAATAAAATAAAATAGAAGAATGAAAAACAAAAGCACATAGTCTTCGTATGTCATATAGTAAGCTTTCAAGTTGATAAACAAGGTTTAGACATGTTCAAACCAGACAAATCATGTATCTACCCCCTAACCATAAACTCGATCGATCTTATGAAGTCTAGCCTGAAGAGAAGTCGTATTGGTTTCAAACATGAAAATTTCAAGAACCTCCCAAAATCTTCAAATGGGCATAATATTCAAAAAAACCAGAAAAATGAAAAACCAAAGCACATAGCCTTCTTATGTCATATAGTAAGAATTCAAGTTGATAAACAAGGTCTAGACATATTCAAACTAGACAAATCATGTATCTACCCCTAACACTCTAAACTCTGTCTTATGAAGTCAAGCATGAAGAGAAGTGGTTTTTGGGTTTCAAACATGGAAATTTCAAAAACCTCCCAAAAGCTTCATTTTAGAGTGACTAAGAAGGATCCATGCTTACCTTTTAATTTTCAGATTTTAAACTTGTTTAAATCTTTGTGAAACCTAGGATTTGACCAAGATTCAAATGGGCATAAAAATTTAGGAAAAAACCAAAAGAATGATAAACCAAAGCACATAGCATTCTTATGTCATATAGTAAGCATTCAAGTTGATAAATAAGGTCTAGACATATTCAAACTAGAAAATCATGTATATATCTGCCCCTAACCCTAAACTCTGTCTTATATATGAAGCAATCATGAAGAGAAGTGGTTTTGGGTTTCAAACATGAAAATTTCAAGAACATCCCAAAAGTCGCTTCATTTTAGAGTGACTAAGAAGGATCCAGGCTTACCTTTTCGTTTTCATATTTTATACTTGTTTAAATCCAGGTCAAACATAGGATTTGACCAAGATTCAAATGGGCATAAAATAAAAAAATAGAAGAATGAAAAACAAAAGCACATAGTCTTCTTATGTCATATAGTAAGCCTTGCAAGTTGGTAAACAAGGTTTAGACATGTTCAAACCAGACAAATCATGTATCTAGCCCCTAACCATAAACTCGGTCGATCTTATGAAGTCTAGCATGAAGAGAAGTCGTATTGGTTTCAAACATGAAAATTTCAAGAACCACCCAAAATCTTCAAATGGGCATATAACATTCAAAAAACTAGAAAAATGAAAAACCAAAGCACATATATATCCTTCTTATGTCATATAGTAAGCATTCAAGTTGATAAACAAGCATGTCTAGACATATTCAAACCCGACAAATCATGTATCTAGCCCCCCTAACCCTAAACTCTGCATGTCTTATGAAGTCAACCATGAAGAGAAGTGGTTTTGGGTTTCAAACATTGAGATTTCAAGAACCCCCCCCAAAAGCTTCATTTTAGAATGACTAGCTAGGAAGGATCCAGGCTTACCTTTTCATTTTCATGTTATAGACTTGTTTAAATCTTGGTCAAACCTAGGATTTGACCAAGATTCAAATGGGCATAAACATTCAAAAAAATCAAAAAATCAAAAACCAAAGCTAGCACATATAGTCTTCTTATGTCATATAGTAAGAATTGAAGTTGATAAACAAGGTCTAGACATATTCAAACTAGACAAATCATGTATCTACCCCCTAAAGCCCTAAACTAGCTTTGTCTTATGAAGTCAAGCATGAAGAGAAGTGTTTTTGGGTTTCAGACATGGAAATTTTGAAAACCTCCCAAAAACTTCATCTTAGAGTGACAAAGAAGGATCCAAGCTTACCTTTTCATTTTCATGTTTTAAGCTTGTTTAAATATTGGTCAAGCCTAGGATTTGACCAAGATTCAAATGGGCATAAAAATTCTGGAAAAATAAAAAAATAAAAACCAAAGCACATAGTCTTCTTACGTCATATATATCTATAGTAAGCATATTCAAGTAGATAAACAAGGTATAGACATATTCAAAACAGACAAATCCTGTATCTACCCCCTAACCCTAAACTCGGTCTTATGATGCCTAGCATGAAGAGAAGTCGTTTTGGGTTTCAAACGTTTAAGCCAAAAGCCCCATTTCATATATTTCAAATTTGGTTCAAATTTGAAAGACATACAAGTTATAGCACACATAGTGCATACATGTTCACACATTCTGCACTAGATGCTAATTAACCCTATAGTTTGAGGCCATTTGGATGAGGTCGAAAAAAATCTTGGATTAGAAATGGGGTTGTTCGAACCCCGTAGTTGGATTTTTTATGAACTTGATCTGTAGTACTGGGCAAAACCCTAGTTTAACGTATTTAATTATAGATTCGTAGGTTGATTTTTCTACCTTTTTATTATTATTACTATGCAGCACATGTGTGTTTGCCCGTCGAGTGAAACTCGGAGGAAGAGGGATCACTCGGAAGGAGAGAAGAAGGGAGAGCATTATGGTGTCTCCCCTTTTTCGGGTGATGATGTTGACTTTTGTGCAGGGTTTGTCAGTGAGCAGGAGGTGCGAGCGAGCGAGCGAGGCCGAGAATGAGAGAGATTTGTTTTTTTTTTTGTGAGAGGGACAACCGAAGGATCCAGAAGGACCCACAGACTTCCAAAACGCATCCTGATGCGTCTTCTCTTGACAAAGAAGATGGCTTGGAGTTTGCGTACCTACTGCACTTGACTTGTGCTCACTGAAGTGTGGGACCTCACGCATGGGCGCCACACGTAAGTGACAGACCTGTTGGCAATGTTGGTGTAAAAACACGGTTGATTATTATAGTGCATTAGAACAAAGTTTCCTATGGATTCAACGGCAGGAAATCCAAGTTAACTCATTTACATGACATTATTTTTTCCATGAAGCAAAGTTAACACATCTATCAATTGGTACATTTTGGAGTGACTAAGAAGGATCCATGCTTATTCGTTTTCACGTGTTAAATTTGTTTAAATCTTGCTCAAACCTAGGATTTCACCAAGATTGAAATGGGCATGAAAATTCAAAAAAAAAATGAAATACCAATGCACGTAGTCTTCTTCTGTCATATAGTAAGCATTCAAGATGATAAACAAGGTCTAGACATATTCAAACCAGGCAAATCATGTATCTACTCCCTAACCCTAAACTCCGTCTTATGAAGTAAGGCATGAAGAGAAGTGGTTTTGGGTTTCAAACATGCAAATTTCAAAAACCCCCCAAAAGCTTCATTTTAGAGTGACTAAGAAGGATCGAGGCTTACCTTTTCATTTTCATGTTTTAAACTTGTTTAAATCTTGGTCAAACCTAGCTAGTATTTGACCAAGATTCAAATGGGCATGCATAAAATTCAAAAAAAATCAGAAAAATGAAAAACCAAAGCACATAGCCTTCTTATGTCATATAGTAAGAATTCAAGTTGATAAACAAGGTCTAGACGTATTCAAACTAGACAAATCATGTATCTACCCCTAACACTCTAAACTCTGTCTTATGAAGTCAATTAAGCATGAAGAGAAGTGGTTTTGGGTTTCAAACATGGAAATTTCAAAAACCTCCCAAAAGCTTCATTTTAGAGTGACTAAGAAGGATCCATGCTTACCTTTTAATTTTCAGATTTTAAACTTGTTTAAATCTTTGTGAAACCTAGGATTTGACCAAGATTCAAATGGGCATAAAAATTCAGGAAAAAACCAAAAGATTGATAAACCAAAGCACATAGCATTCTTATGTTATACAGTAAGCATTCAAGTTGATTAACAAGGTCTAGACATATTCAAACTAGAAAATCATGTATATATCTGTCCCTAACCTTAAACTCTGTCTTATATATGAAATCAATCATGAAGAGAAGTGGTTTGGGTTTCAAACATGAAAATTTCAAGAACATCCCAAAAGCCGCTTCATTTTAGAGTGACTAAGAAGGATCCATGCTTACCTTTTCGTTTTCATATTATATACTTGTTTAAATCCAGGTCAAACATAGGATTTGACCAAGATTCAAATGGGCATAAAATAAAATAAAATAGAAGAATGAAAAACAAAAGCACATAGTCTTCGTATGTCATATATATAGTAAGCTTTCAAGTTGATAAACAAGGTTTAGACATGTTCAAACCAGACAAATCATGTATCTACCCCCTAACCATAAACTCGATCGATCTTATGAAGTCTAGCCTGAAGAGAAGTCGTATTGGTTTCAAACATGAAAATTTCAAGAACCTCCCAAAATCTTCAAATGGGCATAATATTCAAAAAAACCAGAAAAATGAAAAACCAAAGCACATAGCCTTCTTATGTCATATAGTAAGAATTCAAGTTGATAAACAAGGTCTAGACATATTCAAACTAGACAAATCATGTATCTACCCCTAACACTCTAAACTCTGTCTTATGAAGTCAAGCATGAAGAGAAGTGGTTTTGGGTTTCAAACATGGAAATTTCAAAAACCTCCCAAAAGCTTCATTTTAGAGTGACTAAGAAGGATCCATGCTTACCTTTTAATTTTCAGATTTTAAACTTGTTTAAATCTTTGTGAAACCTAGGATTTGACCAAGATTCAAATGGGCATAAAAATTCAGGAAAAAACCAAAAGAATGATAAACCAAAGCACATAGCATTCTTATGTCATATAGTAAGCATTCAAGTTGATAAATAAGGTCTAGACATATTCAAACTAGAAAATCATGTATATATCTGCCCCTAACCCTAAACTCTGTCTTATATATGAAGCAATCATGAAGAGAAGTGGTTTTGGGTTTCAAACATGAAAATTTCAAGAACATCCCAAAAGTCGCTTCATTTTAGAGTGACTAAGAAGGATCCAGGCTTACCTTTTCGTTTTCATATTTTATACTTGTTTAAATCCAGGTCAAACATAGGATTTGACCAAGATTCAAATGGGCATAAAATAAAAAAAATAGAAGAATGAAAAACAAAAGCACATAGTCTTCTTATGTCATATAGTAAGCCTTGCAAGTTGGTAAACAAGGTTTAGACATGTTCAAACCAGACAAATCATGTATCTAGCCCCTAACCATAAACTCGGTCGATCTTATGAAGTCTAGCATGAAGAGAAGTCGTATTGGTTTCAAACATGAAAATTTCAAGAACCACCCAAAATCTTCAAATGGGCATATAACATTCAAAAAACTAGAAAAATGAAAAACCAAAGCACATATATAGCCTTCTTATGTCATATAGTAAGCATTCAAGTTGATAAACAAGCATGTCTAGACATATTCAAACCCGACAAATCATGTATCTACCCCCTAACCCTAAACTCTGCATGTCTTATGAAGTCAACCATGAAGAGAAGTGGTTTTGGGTTTCAAACATTGAGATTTCAAGAACCCCCCAAAAGCTTCATTTTAGAATGACTAGCTAGGAAGGATCCAGGCTTACCTTTTCATTTTCATGTTATAGACTTGTTTAAATCTTGGTCAAACCTAGGATTTGACCAAGATTCAAATGGGCATAAACATTCAAAAAAATCAAAAACCAAAGCTAGCACATATAGTCTTCTTATGTCATATAGTAAGAATTGAAGTTGATAAACAAGGTCTAGACATATTCAAACTAGACAAATCATGTATCTACCCCCTAAAGCCCTAAACTAGCTTTGTCTTATGAAGTCAAGCATGAAGAGAAGTGTTTTTGGGTTTCAGACATGGAAATTTTGAAAACCTCCCAAAAACTTCATCTTAGAGTGACAAAGAAGGATCCAAGCTTACCTTTTCATTTTCATGTTTTAAGCTTGTTTAAATATTGGTCAAGCCTAGGATTTGACCAAGATTCAAATGGGCATAAAAATTCTGGAAAAATAAAAAAAAACCAAAGCACATAGTCTTCTTACGTCATATATATCTATAGTAAGCATATTCAAGTAGATAAACAAGGTATAGACATGTTCAAAACAGACAAATCCTGTATCTACCCCCTAACCCTAAACTCGGTCTTATGATGCCTAGCATGAAGAGAAGTCGTTTTGGGTTTCAAACGTTTAAGCCAAAAGCCCCATTTCATATATTTCAAATTTGGTTCAAATTTGAAAGACATACAAGTTATAGCACACATAGTGCATACATGTTCACACATTCTGCACTAGATGCTAATTAACCCTATAGTTTGAGGCCATTTGGATGAGGTCGAAAAAAATCTTGGATTAGAAATGGGGTTGTTCGAACCCCGTAGTTGGATTTTTTATGAACTTGATCTGTAGTACTGGGCAAAACCCTAGTTTAACGTATTTAATTATAGATTCGTAGGTTGATTTTTCTACCTTTTTATTATTATTACTATGCAGCACATGTGTGTTTGCCCGTCGAGTGAAACTCGGAGGAAGAGGGATCACTCGGAAGGAGAGAAGAAGGGAGAGCATTATGGTGTCTCCCCTTTTTCGGGTGATGATGTTGACTTTTGTGCAGGGTTTGTCAGTGAGCAGGAGGTGCGAGCGAGCGAGCGAGCGAGCGAGGCCGAGAATGAGAGAGATTTGTTTTTTTTTTGTGAGAGGGACAACCGAAGGATCCAGAAGGACCCACAGATTTCCAAAACGCATCCTGATGCGTCTTCTCTTGACAAAGAAGATGGCTTGGAGTTTGCGTACCTACTGCACTTGACTTGTGCTCACTGAAGTGTGGGACCTCACGCATGGGCGCCACACGTAAGTGACAGACCTGTTGGCAATGTTGGTGTAAAAACACGGTTGATTATTATAGTGCATTAGAACAAAGTTTCCTATGGATTCAACGGCAGGAAATCCAAGTTAACTCATTTACATGACATTATTTTTTCCATGAAGCAAAGTTAACACATCTATCAATTGGTACATTTTGGAGTGACTAAGAAGGATCCATGCTTATTCGTTTTCACGTGTTAAATTTGTTTAAATCTTGCTCAAACCTAGGATTTCACCAAGATTGAAATGGGCATGAAAATTCAAAAAAAAAATGAAATACCAATGCACATAGTCTTCTTCTGTCATATAGTAAGCATTCAAGATGATAAACAAGGTCTAGACATATTCAAACCAGGCAAATCATGTATCTACTCCCTAACGACCCTAAACTCCGTCTTATGAAGTAAGGCATGAAGAGAAGTGGTTTTGGGTTTCAAACATGCAAATTTCAAAAACCCCCCAAAAGCTTCATTTTAGAGTGACTAAGAAGGATCGAGGCTTACCTTTTCATTTTCATGTTTTAAACTTGTTTAAATCTTGGTCAAACCTAGCTAGTATTTGACCAAGATTCAAATGGGCATGCATAAAATTCAAAAAAAATCAGAAAAATGAAAAACCAAAGCACATAGCCTTCTTATGTCATATAGTAAGAATTCAAGTTGATAAACAAGGTCTAGACGTATTCAAACTAGACAAATCATGTATCTACCCCTAACACTCTAAACTCTGTCTTATGAAGTCAATTCGCTACAAGAAAAGTTCTGATAGACAACGTCTCAAAATCGTCCGCTAAGGGGTATTTTTCGTCGCCTATGGGCCTAACCCGACGATATGGGTTCCGTTGTGGAAACTGCGTCAGGCAAAGTCCAACGACGATTTTTTCGGTCCGTCGCGCTTGGGCGCCCTTCCGCCACGGAAAATCGGACCGTTGCGGAAGTGTTTTCGGGAGCCCGTTGACTGCTGACGTCATGCAAACTGACACGTGGCAGACGCCGTTAACTGGCAGTTAACGGCGTTAACCGCTGAAACCCCGTGGTAGATGGTAGGCCCACACGAGGCCTGCCACGTCTTAAGCGGGCCGGGCCAGATGACATAGTTTGACCGGTCAACTATATAGCTGGGCCGGTCCATTAGTTACGTGGGCCGGGCCTAACCTCTAAGGTTGACTGGTCAAAACTTAAATGGGCCGGCCCATTTAACATGTGGGGTCCACCTTACAGCAACTGGGCCGGCCCAAGAAGCAAGTGGACCGGGCCAAAAACACAGGTGGGTCCCACTTTCCTGTTAAAAGGCCGGCCCATTTAGTGTGTGGGGTCCACCGTATAGCAAATGGGCCGGCCCAACAAGCTAGTGGGCCGGGCCAAAAACACAGGTGGGTCCCACTTTCCAGTTAAAGGGCCGGCCCATTTCGTTTGTGGGGTCCACCATACAGCAAGTGGGCCGGCCCAACAAAATAGTGGGCCGGGCCAAAAACACAGTGGGTCCCACTTTCCTGTTAAAGGGCCGGCCCATTTAGTATGTGGGGTCCACCATATAGCAAGTGGGCCGGCCCAACAAGATAGTGGGCCGGGCCAAAAACACAGGTGGGTCCCACTTTCCTGGTAAAGGGCCGGCCCAATTAGTATGAGGGGTCCACCATATAGCAAGTGGGCCGGCCCAACAAGATAGTGGGCCGGGCCAAAATCACAGGTGGGTCCCACTTTCCTCTTAAAGGGCCGGCCCATTTAGTATGTGGGACCACCATATAGCAAGTGGGCCGGCCCAACAAGATAGTGGGCCGGGCCAAAAACACTTTCCTGTTAAAGGGCCGGCCCAACTAGTATGTGGGTTCCACCATATAGCAAGTGGGCCGGCCCAACAAGATAGTGGGCCGGGCCAAAAACACAGGTGGGTCCCACTTTCCTCTTAAAGGGCCGGCCCATTTATTATGTGGGGTCCACCAAAAAGCAAATGGGCTGGCCCAACTAATTAGTGGGCCGGCCCAGTAGTTGGTGGGGTCCACCTTAAAGCAAGTGGGCCAGCCCAATTAGTGTGTGGGGTCCACCGTAAATCAAATGGGCTGGCCCAAGAAGTAAGTGGGCCAGCCCGTTTAAGTTGCTGTTTATATGCCGGCATAATATGCGCTTTAGGATTTTGCGGGCAGGCACATATGTGATTTCGCTTAATTGGGCCGTTTAAGGGATGGGAATTCGTGATTTAGATACTGAGAATATTTACGCAGCATTGATTTCTCTCGGATAGCCTCACTTACCACAAGCACCAAAGAAAAAATGCGCGAAAGAACTATAAAAACTAACTAAATATTACATCAGCTGCAAGGCATTGAAAAAATATTACAGAACCCAGAGAAATTGAATGGTAATTAAACCTAGCAATACAATGAAGCGATCCGGCAATCTTTTAAGTTGTCCATGCAGCACCTATATCTGAAACAAAGACATTACAAGTTAAGACAGCAACAATGGAAAGGCAAAGACACTACAATATTGTTTGGCAAAGAATTTGGAACTCATCATTTCGTCGTTATAACAAGATCATTGTAATGCGCACAATAAGCAAACAAAGAGTGCATGCCGCATACCAACAGCCAATATAACAGAGCATGTTAGAATGAAACAGCAGACTTACTACTGTCGAGTCCCATGCAAACCAACATGTTCAGGGAGTACAAAATTGGCATGAACAACATAGTAGCAGGCTATAAATTTTGTAACAACGACTGAGCAAGATGAAGTTATGATGGCTACATCTACAGAGCAGGGAATGTAAACCAAAAATAGAAGTTACGATGGCAAAAGCTAAAGAGGAGGGAATGTGAACCAACATGTGCCAAGTGCAATTACTTCACTTTGGCCGTGAACTAAATAATACTCCTGAACTTATAGTGAAGGGGATGCAAATCAAGATGTTTCGGGATATAAACTTGTAATGAGCAACACATGGAGGATAGTTAATGCTGGAGCTTAGGATGGACCAGATACAGAATATAGTGGGATCACCTGTGAACTTGTATAAGAGGGAATGCAAACCAATATGTTCAGCTTTCCATATGTGAGCGTCATGCCAAGTCAGAGAAACAAGTCAATAATGCAGCTTTTGAAGAACAAGATGGCACGCAAAATTATTATCTAGTAGTATGACAAGTTTATTTGTACTACAGGCTAGATAGCAGAGTGATAGCATGCCAAACTAAGTCCTTACTTTGTTAGCTTACAATGAACTAGATACAAAACAATGGCATCACCTGTAGTACAGGGAATGCAAGCCAACATGTTCATGGAGTAAAAAATTGGCACAAACAACATAGTAGCAGGCCATAATTTTTGTAACAACGACTGAGCAAGATAAAGTTATGATGGCTAGATCTACAGAGCAGGGAATGTAAACCAAATATAGAAGTTACGATGCCAAAAGCTATAGAGCAGGGAATGCGAACCAACATGTGCAATTACTTAAAATTGGCCATGAACTAAATAATAGCAGGATGTTACTATAATACCTACAGTATAATTTTTGTAACAACGACTGAGCAAGATAGAAGTTATGATGGCTACATCTACAGAGCAGGGAATGCAAACCAAAATGTTCAATCGCTTAAAGTTAGCAATGAAGTAGAAAATAGCAACGTGTTACGGTCATAGCTAGGAATGAACTAAAAGAGCTTCAGACAAACAAGCATCTGAACCCAGAACATGGCGCTAAAACAAGGGACTTACATTAGGAGAAGCACTCTGTGGGAGTCACAGCAGATCTTCCTGGGGTTGATAGATCCGGTGATGAAGTACGCTACATGTGCTACTTGGGGTTGGAGAGACGGCCATTACACTTCATGGTTACTCATCTCATCTGCAAAAACGTAACGGCGCGTCGTTAGCACAAACAGGTTCCCCCAAGATTAAACAAGAACTTGCAGGCAAGCAATAGAAAAGCGACAGTAGAAGAGTTTAGATCATGCACTGCGCCGGTGAAGCAGATCCGGTTCATGCACAGCGGTGTCGGTGAGCAAGATCCGATGCGGTGGACGACGGATCCGGCGAAGCGGCTCCGGCGGGGTGGACGATACCGCAGCTGAAGCGACTGCGGTAGACTGCTGGATGAGCATATGGTTTCGAGGTTCGGCGGGGATGATCCGGTCCGGTTGATGACGGCGTCGATGAAGCGGCTCCGGCAGGCAGCCGGATGACGAGGATCGCGAGGGCTCGGGTAGGCCAGGGAAGTCCGGCGGGGATGTTCCGGTGCGGTGGTCGTGGAGGTGGTAGAGAGAGGGACTTGAGAAGTTCCGGTGGGTGGTCTCAGATGAGAGACTGAAGGAAATGTATTTTTTTTGGGAGGGTTTCCGGGCTAGGGAGGTGGTGATCGAAAAAATGACGGGCAAACCCCTCACCAACCGACTTTGCTGTCATCTCCACAGGGGTAGAATGGGAATTTGGAAGCGTGTGAAATTTTTGTATTTTGTGGGCGGGAAGTTTTGCCGCTATGAGATTTTGAATTTCGCTAAGGTACAAGTATAATGATAAAAAATTGTGACACCGTACTAGTACCTCTGTTCATGGCCGAGTGCAAAATCAAATCATCATCACGTTGAATATAGGTCACTACCATGATCATGATCTATCTTCTTAATCCCATTCAAAAATGCGTTTGAAATATTTCAGGATTGGTGGGAGATTTTGCCGCCCGACAGAGATTAAATTAAACCACACGTTCGACAATTCAAACTTGAGACCTTGGCTATGATACCATTTAAGTTCGAACTGATTCAAAAAAGGCTAGGCAATTAATTTATATAACATCCACAGGAACAACTACCAAGTTGATCCCAACCGCAGATAAATGCATCCACCAACAAAAGTCTGAACGGTGCCTTAATCTAAGGAAACATTTCACAAGACCAATGTACTCACTATGTTAGTGTTCATCTCCAATTATCTATGGCATTTTCTTAGTCTTTGGGAGATTATAACGAACTTGATTGGCCTCGTGCAGTAGGGCATCACATGCTTCTAATCTCGATCTCAACATGTCAACTTTTGTTCTTAGCATAGCTGTTGCAACTCGTTCTACTTGGAGTTGTTCCTCCAAAACTTGAGCAGAGAAAGACTTGGACTTGGGCTTCAAAACCCAGCATTTCGCAGGAAAGAGTTTTTGGTGATATCTTTATCTTTCCCGGGTTTTGCCATCTCAAATTTCATATTAGCCAGACAAGTTTTGAGTTGTGTAAAAAGAAAAGTTATTACAGAGAAAAATGCAGATGGTAGATTTAATGTGTACGAACTACTTTTAATCATACAAGTTGACATGCCTGACTATAATAAGGACCATCTATCTTGCTAGCAGGCATAATTATTAATGGGCTACCATGTACGGGAACCGTATCCTCTAACGTGAAGGAGCTAAGTCAGGAAAAATAAAGAAGCAAAGTCAGGCTTCTGTAGCATAAGTACAAGGTTATGCACTGTCTTTAACTAATAAAGGTGATTACTGTAGATGTTTAAAAACTAAACTAAATTTTATTACACCATAATTTTCTCTGCATGTAATTACTTCAAATGCAAGACACAAGTTTGTATTGTGCAAATTAATTTAAATTATTTGGATTTTAGACATATGGTTTGGGGGAAGGAAAGTTAGAGTACTGTAGCTTCTCTAACTTTTCACCTTCAAGTTAGAGTACTGTAGCTTCTCTAACTTTTCACCCATGTACGTAGTCCTTCCAAGAAACAGCCGTTATTGCATTACGAGCAGAAAATAGTTCACACGTGCGCTCAGATTCAAATTTTCAGCATGCAGTCGATTTATGGTTTAATTGAAGTACACATCAGGAAATTATTTCACACAAAATACAGCAGCCACATGGAACATATCTAATTTTAGTACAACAACAAAATTTGCAATTATTACAGACCACGAAATTTTGAACGAAATTTTGAGCAGTAATTAGTTACAGCATTGGCATCAGCAGTCCACTTGACTGAACAACAGAATCAAAGTTTATTTAGACACCTTCAATTCCCAGACACATCACAACTGGCTTACCATGACAAGTGCATAGGAGATTCTTTAGAACATTTTCTGTCAAAGTTTGCCTATTTTTCAATTCATGTATCTCTTGGCGTGTCTTGGCAATTAATTCATCAGCATCTTTGTTTTCCCGCCCAAATATATCAACTGCCTCTTGGAGTGCATCCCCGAAATCTCTTTGTGCCGGATTAAGTTGACCAATAGATACCATGGGCCTATGCGAGCAATATGCACTCTCACTGCTGCTTTGTGAAACATCAATACTTGAGGCATTGGCCCTTGCTTCTGGCATTGTAGCTTTATTTGAAGCCTGAAATTTAGATAAAACAAGTTACAACATCATATGATGCAATAAAAGACCTCCAATTTCAAGAACATCATTGAGCTGATATAACACAACAAGCAATCAAAAATAGAGCCTCGTACATCTATTTCTTCTGGAATGGTTGGTGTACCGGACTCAGTGGACCAATGAGAGCACGTGCCACTGTCACTGTTGCTCTGTGAAATGACCGCAACACTTGATAAATGGGTTGTCCCTACTGACATTACAGCTTTGTTTGCAGGCTGAAACTAAGACAAAACAAGTTAAAATGCAATACAATACAAGGCAAACAAACAGCATTGTTGACATAATTTTGAAAGAACCATGGGCAGATACAACAAAGAAACCAGTTAAGCCACATGCCTCTTAGAACAAACCAAACTAGATCATGGCGATGATGTATACAATGAACCAAGCAACTAGACATCATGTGCCCAATAACGAAGCCAGGTCACTGCACAGAAGAAATCTAGCAAATAGCCAAATACAGTCAAAAGATGTGCATGTTGGATTTGATACTATTAGGAAAATAATGTATGATTGATTTAAGCATGACTCAGATAGTGCCTTCGACATCGCAGAAGGTCAATGCAACAATTAATTGTATGGCTTGTATGAAGTGCCATAACATTTAAATTAAGCATAACGAGGCATTGCTTAATCTGAGAACTGAGTGCTAGCTCAGTGGCAAGGCTTGCGAGTGCGCAGCCAGCCCACCCGGGTTCGAGTCCCAACAGGACCGAATTAAACGGGGTGTTATCTAGCGCGTATAAATTCGCTGCTAGAGAGGTCTCATCATCTATCTCACAACGTATAGACAAGGGAGGGAATCTTCCTACGTTGGTCAACGTTTAGGCAATGCTTAATCTTGAATTCATGATCAAACTCAAACAAAAAAGGGCATATAACAAGTAGCACCATGTGCATCATGTATAATAGATTACTAGAAACTGAATGAAGCAATTGAACATGGAGCGTATTATATAAACAGCCAGATCATTTGAATATGGATATACCACATCATGTCAATGGGACTCAGAAAAACAAAGCTAGACATTTAAACAAGTAATATAACTATTTTTTCACCATGTTTCAAGTAGAATAGGAAGCTAGGTTAGGAATAAAGCAATCATGTTTCAAGTAGAATAGGAAGCTAGGTTAGGAATAAAGCAATAAAAAAACACAAAGTGCATCATTTCAGCTAGGATCATTTCTATCAAACTTCATGCACTAGCCATGGAACAACAGGCAAACTCAATGAAGCAACAGGCAAAAAATTAACATAATAGAATTTCAGGACTTGTATTAACATAGCCAAATCATGTAACTTATACCCAGGCATGCCGGATGCCAGATGGGTCAAAGGCAGTGTGCAATGTTCCATATGGTCATTGTTTATATTTTATTAGATTCCATTAGGCAACTTAGGTAGTGCAACATACAGAAAATGATGCAATTGAACTATGCACAGGAGGTAAATTAACATTCCAAAAAAAACAGGGAACTTACGTGAGCTTTTTTTTGAGTCACACGGACCTCATCGGGTACTTGGACAGAAGAACCTGGTGCCTCACTGTTTCTCCTCTGCATGAAGGAGAGGCCAATTGTAAACAGAAACAGGTCCAAGATATAGAAGTTTGCATTAAGCAATATACAAAAAACAGCAGGTACTTACATGATTATAGGCGAGCTTTACTCTACGTTTATGAGTGTAAGATGTGCCTGCTGCACGTGTAATAATAACAAACAGTTACGAGTCACGGCTTTGCTATAATTAAATTGACACCAAATAGTAGTAGAAGCCATGGTTCAAAAAAGCGTACGCCTAGGTACGCTTAAGCGCGCTTAAGCGCTGAGCGGTTGTCTTCCGCTTCGCTTTTGGCCTAAGCGTTCGATTAAGCGAGACAGGGAATCTGGTCGTGTTTTGTGCTAGAATCTCCTCTATGCGAGTGTTGGTGTGTTGCCTGTGTTGCTCTGCTCCTTGCTCGATGCATTGATGGTGATTAGGTCTGGCTTAGCTGCTTGCTACTCCTCTACTGCTTAGCTGCTTGCTACTCCAGTAAAGCTTAGCTGCTTGTTTGTGTTTGTTACATTGTTTGCTTAGCTGCTTGTGTGTTTATAAGAAATTGGAGCAAAACCGAGGCTAACCAAGGTATTAATCCCCGTATTCCTCAGAAATGTAGCATTACATGCTTAGGATACAAATTTACAGCATATTATAGGGGTATATGTGCCCATCTTGACTTCCCTGTTTCATGTTCGTACGATTTTAGCCTGAGCGCTTAAGCGGCGCTTAAGCTCGCTTAAGCAGCAGTTCCTCTAAGCAGTGCCTCACCGCTCGCTTAGCGCCTAGCGCTTTTTTGAACCTTGGTAGAAGCATTATGACGTGCATAAACATGTAATACAGGATCGCAGAAAGATATCAAACATGATGTAACTAGAGCAGTAGCCTACGGCCAAATAGTGAGAAATTGTAATCGTGTCAATTGTGGACTTGTATAGCCTACCCCAACTTGTTTGGGAATAAAGGCTTTGTTGTTGTTGTTGTTGTCAATCGTGGACATGTAGAGCATTCAACGGCTCATGATTGGTGGCTCATATTTTGTAGAGTTTCAGCGAATGGGTGGGTTAGGTTACTCAGACCACCACACTGTATTTATATCATCTGAGTTAGGGTTACAATACTACTGGACATGGGCCTCTATGGGCCTCACACTGGATACAATATTACTACAGCGCTACTACTAAACTCACTCATGGTAACACACCCCCTCAAGATGATCATGGGTAAACAACCATGGCCATCTTGCAACAACAACATGACACATATGACAACTACCAGTAATGAACATTCAGCATAACTCCTAGGATACATGACAGCATTGCACTTTCCATCATCTTGTCATCTCGATTCATCTCTTCATCAGCAGCGAAGATATCCAGCTTCAACCATCTGGGATACGCACAACTCCTAACCATACACGTCCTCAACAACCCCGGCTGCCTCACCACACAAGTTCCGCAGAACCATCCACACTCGCCTCAATGTCCTCAGCCTCTCTTCTCCACTCTGCCCGGCCACCTCTTCCGTCTCTCCCACAAACCCCCAGCCAACTCCTGCCTCAACCATCCACTCCTCAAGCACCCATGCCTATCCCCCGGTCAGGCCTCAACCAGTCTCACCTCAGGCACGCATGCCTTTCCCCTGGACATATCCACAACCATCACCATCACCACTAAACCGCAGCCTCATCAACTCCATCACGACTCAACCGCAGCCTCATCAACTCCATCACCACATATCCTCACAGCCTCACATCTCCATTTTCTCCTCACTTCCACTCGGATGGCGCCTCGTCTGCGCGCCCTGGCCAACCTGGCGTACGGCACCTGGCCACATCGACCGGCTCGCGCTGGTCAACGTCCAGCACCAACCTCCGGCTCCGCCCTGCGCTCAAAGGCTCGCCCCACTCCGCACGCCTCCAACTTCTGCCCCTCACACGGATCCAGATCTCTCTGCCACGGATTCACTTCCTCTTCTCTCCTTTCTAAACCAAAACGATCTTCACCCTCTTCTTTCTCCCCGCGCGAGCAGCCGCCGATCTCACACAGCTCACATCGCTGTGTGTGATAGCCGCAACCGACGCAGAGCACCTGATGCGGCCTCCCGCCGCCTGGATTTCTACATCTCAACGGTGGGTTTTGTGATCAAAGGAAGAACTTGTTTGGTACTGTTTGTGGCGGCTAGCAGGAAGGAAACCTAGGCTCTGATACCATGTAGAGTTTCAGCGAATGGGTGGGTTTGGTCACGGAAAAACATACTTATGCGTCGTGTTTAAACCTAAAGGATGAGGTGGTTATCAACGAAAGCACTTGTAAGTTAGAAATATAGCACGAATTCAGAAATACAGTCAGCTGCAATACTCCTAACAGAACAAAACGCGCAGGGATGTCTGGTTACCTATTTCTGGGCGGCGTTTAGACGTGTTCCGCGTTCTTACGGGTGACGTGGAGGTCGGCGAGGGGACTGCTGTTGCGGTGGGTGCCGGGGAAGCAGATCTTGGGGGGTCGGAGAAGGACATGCTGGGCGGTCGATGAAGTGTTCAGCGCGCCGGCCGAACTAGAAGGTCGGTGAAGCAGATGATGTGCAGTGCACGGTGGCGTCGGTGTCGGCGAAGCTGGTCAGGTGCGGTGGTCGATAGAGTCGGCGAACGAGATACGGTGCGGTGGACGCCGGAGTAGGTGCGGATAGGGCAGCCTCGGGGTTTGAAGCCGTGGCAGCTTGAACGGCGAAGTGCGGCGGCCGGGAAGATCTGGAGGTAGGCAAGAGGGGCGGTTTCTCTGAGGGCTTGCGGGCGAAACTAGGGCGAAGCTGGGCGATAGAGGAGTAGAAGGGAATTTCGCAGTCCTTCTTTTGAGGAAAAAAATATTCGCAGATCTGAAACTTTGCGGCGCGAGATATTTGGGCGTTGGCGGGGAATTTTACCGCTCGATGATATTAAATTTTGGCTGCAGTAGGTTTTTTTTTTAGAGTATGTAATAATAATAAATAGTAGGCCCTACTAGTACTGTACGTCTGTTCAGGAATCCAAGGGGGTAGAGGTAGAGGTATAGATATATAGACAATATAGAGATATAAGAAATGGCGGGGGCTAGCGGAAATGCACTTTGCCTCATAGGAGCATATGCTCCCATTATGTGAATCCATATTTCAAAGTGTCAAAAAATTCTAAACTAAAATTTTACATGTATATCTAGACATTTTATGTTGGTACACAAGTTTTCTCACAAAAAAATTATGTGGCTCCTATAAAAAAGACAAATTTTGATGTTGTAACACGACTACGTACAGTATATTTTTTGCCTTTTTTTACACGCCACACAAAATGTCGTTTTTCCACGAAAACTTGTGAACGAACATATGATGTCACAATGTATACCAAAAAAATTAACATTTATATAATTTTTTTAATCATTTTCTATAATTGGTGCATATGCACGCGTGTGCCAAAACGCCACCTCCGCAGGCTAGGAGTTTCTAAACTTCTTATGGCACATCAAATAAAATGTTGTTCAAACAATAATAATAATGTGCTTATGATTGTTACTCCCTTCCACCATGAATAAAGTCCACATCGGTTTCGTGTCAAACTTTGACTCGAGATTTAGGTACCCACATGATAGTGCTAGTATCATAGCTAGTATCATACACATTGGTCCCACAAAAATGTTGATCTGGCAGCTAATTAAGTAGGAGAGAGGAGATTAGTGTAACATAGGTAGATACTGTATCATAGCGCAAACAACGAGAAAACTTAATGCTAAACAAATCTTGTACACAAATTTGCATTGAGATTCTAAAAAATAATAAATGTAGCATTACTATGATACTACTCCATGATACTACCCACTATAGAAATAGTATGACCAGCCTAATTTTATGACATCCGCAAAATATACCATTGGAAAGTTCATCGAAACAAGCATCCGATGATATAGTTTTGAATGACATGCAACTCATAATTGGCGGGCCCAAGTATTAGTCTAAGTTTGCCTCTGAAAACAAATTGGCATTGTACTCTAGGACAAAGGGAGACTACTCGCAATGGCAATATCATAAGTAGTATCATGCACTACATGCATGCAAAATGTTGATGTGTCATATCAGTTAATGATGAAAGAGACGATAGTGGTATCATAGGTAGATATCGTATCATATCATGTAGAACTAGAAAAATTACTGCCAAACAAATCTTGTACACACTTTTGTATTGAGATTCTACAAATCCCTAAATACATGTAACATATTATACTACTACATGATGATAATATGGACTGTGAAAATAATATTGTACATTAGTATCATATGTATGATACTATTATATGATACTCCCCATTGTGACTAGTCTAATAATAACAATAGTACTCAAATTTGTCTTGTCCCTCGGGTGTTTAGAAGTATATGTTCGGTCCCTCACGTATTTAAGAATTATGTTTGGCCCCTCAACTCTAATGTGGTCAAAATTGAGCACTTGAACACTTAGTTAGGTCTAGCAATGATAAAAACTTGATTGGTCTGTTTATTATTTGTTATGTGGCACGGCGGCAAAGCATTTTGCTAAATCTCAAGCACACATAGTTGGGGTCCATTAGAGGGACTAATTAAATCAAAGTACAATGGATTATGAAAGCAGGTTTTATCATTGATTAGCTTTGCAACGGCCTATCAACTGTAAGTGTTGCATGTGTTCTAAAGAACTATGTTCATCGTCACAGATCAAGAGGAGTACGCAGTGGAGGACGCACAAAACAACCGTAGGCCAGGTGGGCACACCTTACTAATTTTCTTTTTTCCACTTTATATGTGATAATTTTTTACATAATTAATTAACTAAAACATTTTAAAATAGGGTGGGCCATTCAACCCAAACACCATGTTGCGTACGTCGCTGAGGGTAAGGGGTAGTCTAAGGGGGCAATGTAAGACCTAATTAAGTGTTTGAGGTTAGTTATGGACCGCTGTTATACCTAATTGTGTTTGAGGTTAGTTAGGGACCTTATTATACATAATTAAGTGTTAGAGGTGAGTTCAAATAATAATATATAGTTGGGGTCTAAAGTTCACCAACGTATGCAACACACGAGCTGCCAAATGTGTACTTAATTAACCCTATTAGGAAAACACAAGATTATCTCATTCAACAAAATATTAGGAAAGTGTATCACAATTGTATTTATCCCTTATCTCTCTCATGTTAACCGAGACAAGAGTTCGTTCTAGGTCAGCTCTACGACAATTAGCGTCGCAAGGGTGGTAACATAGGTGTGCAGTTGCGAAAGTTTTTTCCCAAGTTATCGACTTCCTCAATCCACACTTAATATTTGTGCATGCGGGCCTAAGTATATGGTACTACTTAGTTCTATTCCTAGTATATATGTTGGGTGACTTAGAAAAATCATACTTCGTACATGATTCCTTCGAAAATCCTTTAGGGCTTCTTTGATTCATATTAGGTTGGTATAAGATAATAGGATTTAGATCTTATAGGAATATTTCCTACACTAGTAGTTTGATTCATATGAACATATCCAATAGGAAATAATCCTATAGGAATCATCAAGTAGTGCAAATCCTAGTATAGGATTAAATATTTGGTCCTACCTCATGGAAAAATTCATTTGGCGCAATCAAACGCAACTCATCTTATTATAGGATTTAACTACACATGTCATCCCAAATCCCAATCCTACATTCCTACTCCTATGATTTCCCTATCCTGTGAATGAAAGGAGCCCTTAAAATCAAACTATCCCGCACCTCGTCGATTCGTATAAAACCGACTCTAGCCAACAACTCTTCGCCCGACCTTTCTTCTTCACCATCAGGCCACCACACACTGTCATTTTCCATTGCAACGCATTTAGGGTGTGTTCGGTTCCAGAACCAAGTGGAATGGAATGGAACCGTTCCGCACCTAGAGCCCATTCTTGTGTTCGGTTGTGGAATGGAACGGAACCGAGTGGTTCCTCGAAAGGGAATATTCTCCCCATATGCAGAATGCACCCATTCCACCGAATCGGTGGAATGTGGTGGAACGGCTGTTACTTAGCCGCTATTAATTACAAAGCACTTCACTAATCCAACCAAAAAAATTATTAGTTGTTGTTAATTATGATTTTGAGATTAAAAAGGCCACTATTAATTACGATATTTAGACAAAAGATTAAACTTTAACTTCATTCCGTTCTACTCTCCAAATTCCCCGACCATACAAAAAATAACATTAATTACGATTTTAAGATTAAAAAGGCCATTAGGCGTTGTTAATTACGATTTTAAGATTTAAAAGGCTATTTGCCATTGTTAATTACGATTCTTAGACAAAAGTTTAGTTTAACCACATTCCGTTCTGCTCTCCAATTCCTCCAACCGAACAAAAAACAGTACCATTCTGTACCTCCTTTTTGTCCAAACCGAACGCGGGGATGGAACCATTCCATTCCTCTGGAAAGGAACCATTCCTTACTAAAATCTTCTTGTGCCACCTCCCAGTTTAAAGGCCTACTCGCATAACCCTACAGCTCTGCACTCGCGTGGGCAACCGAACACACCTACATCATCAATGCCCCGCGTACTTATCCGCACCGCCTACAGCTCTGCACTCCTATGACCTATCCATGGCTGGGCAGTCAAAAAAAGCTGCGTCACCTGGGAAATCAACAAGCCGCGCAAGCAAGTCGCAAGCATCATAAATTCCGAATCAATGCCTAGCTACAGTCTACCTGGCCTCCTCCCAACTCATTGTCCTTGAGGCCTTAACAAAGCCTTCTAAAAGGGTTTTATCAAAATATTCCATATGGATTAGTAAAAAAACGCACCTGCTAAAGATTCATATATGCCCATTTGAATCTTGGTCAAATCCTAGGTTTGACCATGATTTAAACAAGTTTAAAACATGAATATGAAAATTAAGCATGTATCCTTCGTAGTCACTCCAAAATGAAGCTCTTGAGAGGGTTTTTGAAATTTCCATGTTTGAAACCAAAAAACCACGTACTTCTCTTCATGCATGCTTGACTTCATAAGACAGAGTTGAGGGCTAGGGTAGCTAGATACATGATGTTTCTGGTTTGAATATGTCTAGACCTTGTTTATCAACTTAATTGAATGCTTACTATATGACATAAGAAGACTACGTGCCTTGGTTTTTCATTTATTTTCATTTATTTTGAATTTTTATGCCCATTTGAATCTTGGTCAAATCCTAGGTTTGACCATGATTTAAACTAGTTTAAAACATAAATATGAAAAATTAAGTATCTATCCTTCTTAGCCACTCCAAAATGAAGCTCTTGGGAGGGTTTTTGAAATTTCCATGATTGAAACCAAAAACCACTTCTCTTCATGCTTGACTTCATAAGTCAGGGTTTAGGGATATATATATATATAGGGTACATGCATGATTTTTCTGGTTGGAATATGTCTAGAACTTGTTTTTCAACTTGAGCTTATCTAGAGCTTGTTTTTAAATTTTTTATACCCATTTGATTCTTCATCAAATCCTAGGTTTGTTGACCTAGATTTGAACAAGTTTAAAACATGAATATGAAAAGGTAAGCATGTATGCTTCTTAATTAGTCACTCCAAAATGAAGCTCTTGGGAGGGTTTTTGAAATTTCCATGATTTAAACCAAAAACCACTTCTCTTCGTGCTTGACTTCATAAGTTAGGGTTTAGGGATATATAGGGGGTAGATACATCATGATTTTTCTGGTTTGAATATGTCTAGAGCTTGTTTATCAACTTAATTGAATGCTTACTATATGACATAAGAAGACTATGTGCCTTGATATTTCATTTTTTTTAATTATGCCCTTTTGAATATTGGTCAAAACCTAGGTTTGACAAAGATTTAAAAAAGATTAAAACATGAAAATGAAAAAGTAAGCCTTGATCCTTCTTATTAACTCCAAAATGAAGGTTTTTGGGAGGGTTTTTGAAATATCCATGTTTGAAACCCAAAACCACTTCTCTTCGTGCAGAGTTTAGGGTTAGGGGTAGCTAGCTAGACACCTGAATTTTCTGGTTTGATATGTCTAGACCTTGTTTATCAACTTAATTGAATGCTTACTATATGACATAAGAAGACTATGTGCCTTGATTTTACATTTTTTTAAAATTATGCCCATTTGAATCTTGGTCAAATCCTAGGTTTGACCATGATTTAAACAAGTTTGTTTATCAACTTGAATGCTTGCTATATGACATCAGAAGACTATGTGTTTGGTTTTTGTTTTTTGAATTTGTTATGCCCATTTGAATCTTAGCTAGTCAAATCCTAGGTTTGAATATATATGTCTAGACCTTGTATATCAACTTGAATGCTTACTATACATATGACATAAGAATGTTATGTGCTTTGGTTTTTCATTCTTTTCATTTTTTCTGAATTTTTAGGGCCATTTGAATCTTGGTCAAATCCTTGGTTTGACCAAGATTTAAACAAATTTAAAACATGAAAATGAAAAGGGAAGTCTGTATCCTTCTTAGTCACTCTAAAATGAAGCTTTTGGGATGTTCTTTAAATTTCAATGTTTGAAACCCAAAACGACTTCCCTTCATGCTAGACTTCATAAGATCGACAGGGGGTAGATACATGATTTGTCTGGTTTGGATATATCTAGACCTTGTTTATCAACTTGATTGCTTACGATATGACATAAGAAGACTATGTGATTTGGTTTTTCATTTTTCTGATTTTTTTGAATTTTGTGCCCACCCATTTGTATCTTCGTCAAATCCTAGGTTTGACCAAGATAATTTAAACAAGTTTAAAACATGAAAATGTAAAGGGAAGCATGTATCCTTCTTAGTCACTCTAAAATGAAGCTTTTGGGAGGTTTTTGAAATTTCGATGTTTGAAACCCAAAACCACTTCTCTTCACACGCTTGACTTCATAAGACAGAGTTTAGGGGTTAGGGGTATAGATACATGATTTGTCTGGTTTGAATATGTCTAGACCTTGTTTATCAACTTGAATGCTTACTATATGACATAAGAAGACTATGTGATTTGGTTTTTC
This sequence comes from Lolium multiflorum, assembly GCA_030979885.1. Lineage (NCBI taxonomy): Eukaryota > Viridiplantae > Streptophyta > Magnoliopsida > Poales > Poaceae > Lolium > Lolium multiflorum. The sequence continues at coordinate 108,568 of JAUUTY010000435.1, forward strand.
ATTTTTCTGTTTTTTAATTATTTTTCTGCCCATTTGAATCTTGGTCAAATCCTAGGTTTGAACAAGATTTAGACAAGTTTAACACGTGAAATTAAACGAATAAGTAAGCATTGATCCTTCTTAGTCACTCCAAAATGTACCAATTGATAGTGTTAACTTTGCTTCATGGAAAAAATAATGTCATGTAAATGAGTTAACTTGGATTTCCTACCCTTGAATCCATAGGAAACTTTGTTCTAATGCACTATTATAATCAACCGAGTTTTTACACCAACAGGTCTGTCACTTACGTGTGGTGCCCACGCGTGAGGTCCCACACTTGAGTGAGCACAAGTCACGTGCAATAGGTACGCCAACTCCCAGCCATCTTCTTTGTCAAGAGAAGACGCATCAGGATGCGTATTGGAAGTCTGTGGGTCCTTCTGGATCCTTCGGTTGTCCCTCTCACACAAAAAAAACAAATCTCTCTCATTCTCGGCCTCGCTCGACTCGCTCGCTCGCTCGCTCGCACCTCCTGCGCACTGACAAACCCTGCACAACAGTCAACATCATCATCATCACCCGAAAAAGGGAAGACACCATAATGCTCTGCCTTTTTTCTCTCCTTCCGAGTGATCCCTCTTCCTCCGAGTTTCACTCGACGGGCAAACGCACATCTGCAGCATAGTAATAATAAAAAGGTAGAAAAATCGATATACGAATCTATAATTAAATAGGTTAAACTAGGGTTTTGCCCTGTACTACAGATCAAGGTTCAAAAAAATCCAACTACGGGGTTCGAACAACACGATTCTAATCCAAGAACTTTTTCGACCTCATCCAAGTGGCCTCAAACTATAGGGTTAGCATCTAGTGCAGTATGTGTGAAAATGTATGCACTATGTGTGCTATAACTTGTATGTCTTTCAAATTTGAACCAACTTTGAATAAGTTTGAAATATTTGAAATGGGGCTTTTGGCTTAAACGTTTGAAACTCAAAACGATTCTCTTCATGCTAGACTTCATAAGACCGAGTTTAGGGTTAGGGGTAGATACATGATTTGTCTGGTTTGAATATGTCTAAACCTTGTTTATCAACTTTAATGCTAACTTCTCAGTCACTCTAAAATGAAGTTTTTGGAGGTTTTTGAAATTTCCATCTTTGAAACCCAAAACCACTTCTCTTCATGCTTGACTTCATAAGAAAAAGTTTAGGGTTAGGGGGTATAGATACATGATTTGTATGGTTTGAATATGTCCAAACCTTGTTTATCAACTTGAATATGCTTACTATATGACATAAGAAGACTATGTACTTTGGTTTTTAAATTTTCTGACTTTTTTAATTTTCTGCGCATTTGAATCATATCTTGGTCAAATCCTAGGTTTCACCAAGATTTAGACAAGTTTAACACGTGAAAACGAGTAAGTAAGCATGGATCCTTCTTAGTCACTCTAAAATGAAGCTTTTGGGATGTTCTTGAAATTTCCATGTTTGAAACCCAAAACCACTTCTCTTCATGATTGACTTCCATAAGATCGACAGATCAGTTTAGGGTTAGGGGTAGATATATACATGATTTTTTGGTTTGAATATGTCTAGACCTTGTTTATCAACTTGAATGCTTACTATACATATGACATAAGAATGCTATGTGCTTTGGTTTTTCATTCTCTTTTTGATTTTTTTCTAAATTTTTAGGCCCATTTGAATCTTGGTCAAATCCTTGGTTTGACCAAGATTTAAACAAGTTTAAAACATGAAAATGAAAAGGGAAGTCAGTATCCTTCGTAGTCACTCTAAAATGGAGAAGCTTTTGGGATGTTCTTGTAATTTCTATGTTTGAAACCGAAAACGAGTTCCCTTCACATGCTAGTAGACTAGCTTCATAAGATCGACAGGCCGGGGGTAGATACATGATTTGTCTGGTTTGGATATATCTAGACCTTGTTTATCAACTTTAATGCTTACTATATGACATATATAAGAAAACTATTGCTTTGGTTTTTCCTTTTTCTGTTTTTTATTTATTTTGATGCCCATTTGAATCATGTCGAATCCTAGGTTTGACCAAGATAATTTAAACAAGTTTAAAACATGAAAATGAAAAGGGAAGCATGTATCCTTCTTAGTCACTCTAAAATGAAGCTTTTGGGAGGTTTTTGAAATTTCGATGTTTGAAACCCAAAACCACTTCTCTTCACATGCTTGACTTCATAAGACAGAGTTTAGGGGGTTAGGGGTATAGATACATGATTTGTCTGGTTGAATATGTCTAGACCTTGTTTATCAACTTTAATGCTTACTATATGACATAAGAAAACTATTGCTTTGGTTTTTCTTTTTCTGATTTTTTTGAATTTTGATGCCCATTTGAATCTTGTCAAATTCTAGGTTTGACCAAGATTTAAACAAGTTTAAAACATGAAAATGAAAAGGGAAGCATGCAACCTTCTCAGTCACTCTAAAATGAAGTTTTTGGGAGGTTTTTGATATTTCCATGTTTGAAACCCGAAACCACTTCTCTTCATGCTTGACTTCATAAGACAGAGTTTAGGGTTAGGGGTAGATACATGATTTGTGTATGGGTTGAATATGTCCAAACCTTGTTTATCAACTTGAATATGCTTATGTGCTTTGGTTTTTTATTTTTCTGATTTTTTTGAATTTTATGCCCATAAATCTTGGTCAAATCCTAGGTTTGACCAGGATTTAAACAAGTTTAAAACATGAAATGAAAAGATAAGCCTGGATCCTTCTTAGTCACTCTAAAATGAAGCTTTTGGGAGGTTCTTGAAATTTCCATATTTGAAACCCAAAACCACTTCTCTACATGATTGACTTCATAAGACATAGTTTAATTAGAGTTTTAGGGGTAGATATATACATGATTTTTCTGGTTTGAATATATATGTCTAGACCTTGTTTATCAACTTGAATGCATGCTTACTATACATATGACATAAGAATGCTATATATGTGCTTTGGTTTTTCATTCTTTTGATTTTTTTCTGAATTTTTAGGGCCATTTGAATCTTGCATGGTTAAACTTGGGTTTTGCCCAGTTCTAAAGATCAAGGGTTCAAAAAAATCCAACTACGGGGTTCGAACAACACGATTCTAATCCAAGAATTTTTTCGACCTCATCCAAATGGCCTCAAACTATAGGGTTAGCATCTAGTGCAGTATGTGTGAAAATGTATGCACTATGTGTGCTATAACTTGTATGTCTTTCAAATTAAGTTGATAAACAAGGTCTAGACATATTCAAACCAGAATATTATACTGCATTAGTACAAAAAGTTTCCTATGGATTCATCAAGGGTAGTAAAGCCAAGTTAACTCATTGTCATGACTAAGAAGGATCCATGCTTACTTTTTCATTTTCATGTTTTAAACTTGTTTAAATCTTGGTCAAACCTAGGATTTGACCAAGATTCAAATGGTCATAAAAAATCAAACAAAATCAAGAAAATCAAAAACCAAACCACATAGTCTTCTTATGTAATATACTAAGCATTCAAGTTGATCAACGAAGTCTAGACATATTCAAACCAGAAAAATCATGTATCTACCCCCTAACCCTAAACGTTGTCTTATGAAGTCAAGCATGAAGAGAAGAAGTGGTTTTGGGTTTCAAACATGGAAATTTCAAAAACCCACCCAAAAGCTTCATTTTGGAGTGACTAAGAAGGATCCAAGCTTACTTTTTCATTTTCATGTTTCAAACTTGTTTAAATCTTTGTCAAACCTAGGATTTGACCAAGATTCAAATGGGCATAAAAATTCAAAAAAGAAATCAAAAAAATGAAACACCAAAGCACATAAACTTCTTATGTCATATAGTAATTAAGCATTCATGTTGATCAACAAAGTCTATATATATTTAAACAATAAAAATCATGTATATATACCCCCAAACCCAAAACCACTTCTCTTCACATGCTTGACTTCATAAGACAGAGTTTAGGGGTTAGGGGTATAGATACATGATTTGTCTGGTTTGAATATGTCTAGACCTTGTTTATCAACTTGAATGCTTACTATGTGATTTGGTTTTTCATTTTTCTGTTTTTTAATTATTTTTCTGCCCATTTGAATCTTGGTCAAATCCTAGGTTTGAACAAGATTTAGACAAGTTTAACACGTGAAATTAAACGAATAAGTAAGCATTGATCCTTCTTAGTCACTCCAAAATGTACCAATTGATAGTGTTAACTTTGCTTCATGGAAAAAATAATGTCATGTAAATGAGTTAACTTGGATTTCCTACCCTTGAATCCATAGGAAACTTTGTTCTAATGCACTATAATAATCAACCGAGTTTTTACACCAACAGGTCTGTCACTTACGTGTGGTGCCCACGCGTGAGGTCCCACACTTGAGTGAGCACAAGTCACGTGCAATAGGTACGCCAACTCCCAGCCATCTTCTTTGTCAAGAGAAGACGCATCAGGATGCGTATTGGAAGTCTGTGGGTCCTTCTGGATCCTTCGGTTGTCCCTCTCACACAAAAAAACAAATCTCTCTCATTCTCGGCCTCGCTCGACTCGCTCGCTCGCTCGCTCGCTCGCACCTCCTGCGCACTGACAAACCCTGCACAACAGTCAACATCACCAGAAAAAGAATATACACCATCAATAAGAGGGGCCCCGTGACTGCTCTCCCTTCTTCTCCTTCCGAGTGATTCCTCTTCCTCCGAGTTTCACTCGACGGGCAAACACACATGTGCTGCATAGTAATAATAAAAAAGTAAAAGAATCGACTACGAATCTATTATTAAATAGGTTATAAACTAGGGTTTTCCCCAGTACTACAGATCAAGTTGAAAAAAAAATCCAACTACGGGGTTTGATTTTGGCCTACAAATAAAAAATTAAATAAGTTGAACTAGTATTCCTCTAAAAAATCATTTTGGTTTGCATTGTTTGATAATTTTCATAGCTAGAGTGCATCACAATTTTTTGATTTCATGCTTTGCTTTGCCAATTTTGATTTTTTCTAACCACCTTCTCTTTGATTTCAAATTTAGGTCAAACTATCGGTGCCTACTATGTGTTCTACTTGAATTGGATGCAGCATGCGCACATGATATGTTTTGCCATTGTTTTGGGCTTCCACACATCTTGGGGCATCCAAGTATTTAAGTTACCTTGTTTTTTAATTGTAATTCATGTACCCTTTCCTCCCAATTAAATTTTGGTTTTACATTTTTAATTTTTTTAAATTTTTATGCCCATTCTGATGTCATATAGTTAGCATTTAAGTTGATAAACAAGGTCTGGACATATTCAAACCAAAAAATCATGTATCTACCCCCTAACGCTAAACTCTGTCATATGAAGTCAAGCATATGAAGAGAAGTGGTTTTGGGTTTCAAACATGGAAATTTCCATGCTTGAAACCAAAAACCACTTCTCTTCATGCATGCTTGACTTCATAAGACAGAGTTTAGGGTTAGGTGGTAGATACATGATTTTCCTGGTTTGAATATGTTTAGACCTTGTTTATCAAATTAATTGAATGCTTACTATATAACATAAGAGAAGACCTTGTTTTTTTTGAATTTTTATACCCATTCGAATCTTTGTCAAATCCTTGGTTCCACCAAGATTTGAATAAGTTAAAAACATGAATATGAAAAAGTAAGCATGTATGCTTCTTAGTCACTTCAAAATGAAGCTCTTGGGAGGGTTTTTGAATTTCCATGTTCGAAACCAAAAACCACAATGCTTGACTTCATGAAACAAAGTTTAGGGTTATGGGTAGATACATGCATGATTTTTCTTGTTTGAATATGTCTAGAACTTGTTTATCAACTTAATTGAATGCCTACTATATAACATAAGAAGACCTTTTTTGTATTTTTTAAATTTTTATACCCATTTGAATCTTGGTCAAATCCTAGGTTTCACCAAGATTTGAATAAGTTTAAAACATGAATATGAAAAAGTAAGCATGCATGTATGCTTCTTAATTAATCACTTCGAAATGAAGCTCTTGGGAGGGTTTTTGAAATTTCCATGTTTGAAACCAAAAACCACATATCTTCATGCATGCGCTTGACTTCATGAGACAGAGTTTAGTGTTAGGGGGTAGATACATGATTTCTCTCGTTTGAATATGTTTGAAACCAAAAACCACATATCTCTGGTTTGCCCGCACTTAGAAATGATATTTGCATCACTTATCATATGTTTGCCCATTTGAATCTTGTCAAATCCTAGATTTGACCAAGATAATTTAAACAAGTTTAAAACATGAAAATGAAAAGGCAAGCTTGTATCCTTCTTAGTCACTCTAAAATGAAGTTTGGGGAGGTTTTTGAAATTTCCATGCTTGAAACCAAAAAACCACTTCTCTTCATGCTTGACTTCATAAAGACAGAGTTTTTGGGGATATATAGGGGTAGATACATGATTTTTCTGGTTTGATATGTCTAGACCTTGTTTATCAACTTAATTGAATGCTTACTATATGACATAAGAAGACTATGTGCCTTGATTTTACATTTTTTTAAATTATGCCCATTTGAATCTTGGTCAAATCCTAGGTTTGACCATGATTTAAACAAGTTTAAAACATGAATATGAAAATTAAGCATGTATCCTTCGTAGTCACTCCAAAATGAAGCTCTTGAGAGGGTTTTTGAAATTTCCATGTTTGAAACCAAAAAACCACGTACTTCTCTTCATGCATGCTTGACTTCATAAGACAGAGTTTAGGGCTAGGGTAGCTAGATACATGATGTTTCTGGTTTGAATATGTCTAGACCTTGTTTATCAACTTAATTGAATGCTTACTATATGACATAAGAAGACTACGTGCCTTGGTTTTTCATTTATTTTCATTTATTTTGAATTTTTATGCCCATTTGAATCTTGGTCAAATCCTAGGTTTGACCATGATTTAAACTAGTTTAAAACATAAATATGAAAAATTAAGTATCTATCCTTCTTAGCCACTCCAAAATGAAGCTCTTGGGAGGGTTTTTGAAATTTCCATGATTGAAACCAAAAACCACTTCTCTTCATGCTTGACTTCATAAGTCAGGGTTTAGGGATATATATATATATAGGGGGTACATGCATGATTTTTCTGGTTGGAATATGTCTAGAACTTGTTTTTCAACTTGAGCTTATCTAGAGCTTGTTTTTAAATTTTTTATACCCATTTGATTCTTCATCAAATCCTAGGTTTGTTGACCTAGATTTGAACAAGTTTAAAACATGAATATGAAAAGGTAAGCATGTATGCTTCTTAATTAGTCACTCCAAAATGAAGCTCTTGGGAGGGTTTTTGAAATTTCCATGATTTAAACCAAAAACCACTTCTCTTCGTGCTTGACTTCATAAGTTAGGGTTTAGGGATATATAGGGGGTAGATACATCATGATTTTTCTGGTTTGAATATGTCTAGAGCTTGTTTATCAACTTAATTGAATGCTTACTATATGACATAAGAAGACTATGTGCCTTGATATTTCATTTTTTTTAATTATGCCCTTTTGAATATTGGTCAAAACCTAGGTTTGACAAAGATTTAAAAAAGATTAAAACATGAAAATGAAAAAGTAAGCCTTGATCCTTCTTATTAACTCCAAAATGAAGGTTTTTGGGAGGGTTTTTGAAATATCCATGTTTGAAACCCAAAACCACTTCTCTTCGTGCAGAGTTTAGGGTTAGGGGTAGCTAGCTAGACACCTGAATTTTCTGGTTTGATATGTCTAGACCTTGTTTATCAACTTAATTGAATGCTTACTATATGACATAAGAAGACTATGTGCCTTGATTTTACATTTTTTTAAAATTATGCCCATTTGAATCTTGGTCAAATCCTAGGTTTGACCATGATTTAAACAAGTTTGTTTATCAACTTGAATGCTTGCTATATGACATCAGAAGACTATGTGTTTGGTTTTTGTTTTTTGAATTTGTTATGCCCATTTGAATCTTAGCTAGTCAAATCCTAGGTTTGAATATATATGTCTAGACCTTGTATATCAACTTGAATGCTTACTATACATATGACATAAGAATGTTATGTGCTTTGGTTTTTCATTCTTTTCATTTTTTTCTGAATTTTTAGGGCCATTTGAATCTTGGTCAAATCCTTGGTTTGACCAAGATTTAAACAAATTTAAAACATGAAAATGAAAAGGGAAGTCTGTATCCTTCTTAGTCACTCTAAAATGAAGCTTTTGGGATGTTCTTTAAATTTCAATGTTTGAAACCCAAAACGACTTCCCTTCATGCTAGACTTCATAAGATCGACAGGGGGTAGATACATGATTTGTCTGGTTTGGATATATCTAGACCTTGTTTATCAACTTGATTGCTTACGATATGACATAAGAAGACTATGTGATTTGGTTTTTCATTTTTCTGATTTTTTTGAATTTTGTGCCCACCCATTTGTATCTTCGTCAAATCCTAGGTTTGACCAAGATAATTTAAACAAGTTTAAAACATGAAAATGTAAAGGGAAGCATGTATCCTTCTTAGTCACTCTAAAATGAAGCTTTTGGGAGGTTTTTGAAATTTCGATGTTTGAAACCCAAAACCACTTCTCTTCACACGCTTGACTTCATAAGACAGAGTTTAGGGGTTAGGGGTATAGATACATGATTTGTCTGGTTTGAATATGTCTAGACCTTGTTTATCAACTTGAATGCTTACTATATGACATAAGAAGACTATGTGATTTGGTTTTTCATTTTTCTGTTTTTTAATTATTTTTCTGCCCATTTGAATCTTGGTCAAATCCTAGGTTTGAACAAGATTTAGACAAGTTTAACACGTGAAATTAAACGAATAAGTAAGCATTGATCCTTCTTAGTCACTCCAAAATGTACCAATTGATAGTGTTAACTTTGCTTCATGGAAAAAATAATGTCATGTAAATGAGTTAACTTGGATTTCCTACCCTTGAATCCATAGGAAACTTTGTTCTAATGCACTATTATAATCAACCGAGTTTTTACACCAACAGGTCTGTCACTTACGTGTGGTGCCCACGCGTGAGGTCCCACACTTGAGTGAGCACAAGTCACGTGCAATAGGTACGCCAACTCCCAGCCATCTTCTTTGTCAAGAGAAGACGCATCAGGATGCGTATTGGAAGTCTGTGGGTCCTTCTGGATCCTTCGGTTGTCCCTCTCACACAAAAAAACAAATCTCTCTCATTCTCGGCCTCGCTCGACTCGCTCGCTCGCTCGCTCGCTCGCACCTCCTGCGCACTGACAAACCCTGCACAACAGTCAACATCATCATCATCACCCGAAAAAGGGAAGACACCATAATGCTCTGCCTTTTTTCTCTCCTTCCGAGTGATCCCTCTTCCTCCGAGTTTCACTCGACGGGCAAACGCACATCTGCAGCATAGTAATAATAAAAAGGTAGAAAAATCGATATACGAATCTATAATTAAATAGGTTAAACTAGGGTTTTGCCCAGTACTACAGATCAAGGTTCAAAAAAATCCAACTACGGGGTTCGAACAACACGATTCTAATCCAAGAACTTTTTCGACCTCATCCAAGTGGCCTCAAACTATAGGGTTAGCATCTAGTGCAGTATGTGTGAAAATGTATGCACTATGTGTGCTATAACTTGTATGTCTTTCAAATTTGAACCAACTTTGAATAAGTTTGAAATATTTGAAATGGGGCTTTTGGCTTAAACGTTTGAAACTCAAAACGATTCTCTTCATGCTAGACTTCATAAGACCGAGTTTAGGGTTAGGGGTAGATACATGATTTGTCTGGTTTGAATATGTCTAAACCTTGTTTATCAACTTTAATGCTAACTTCTCAGTCACTCTAAAATGAAGTTTTTGGAGGTTTTTGAAATTTCCATCTTTGAAACCCAAAACCACTTCTCTTCATGCTTGACTTCATAAGAAAAAGTTTAGGGTTAGGGGGTATAGATACATGATTTGTATGGTTTGAATATGTCCAAACCTTGTTTATCAACTTGAATATGCTTACTATATGACATAAGAAGACTATGTACTTTGGTTTTTAAATTTTCTGACTTTTTTAATTTTCTGCGCATTTGAATCATATCTTGGTCAAATCCTAGGTTTCACCAAGATTTAGACAAGTTTAACACGTGAAAACGAGTAAGTAAGCATGGATCCTTCTTAGTCACTCTAAAATGAAGCTTTTGGGATGTTCTTGAAATTTCCATGTTTGAAACCCAAAACCACTTCTCTTCATGATTGACTTCCATAAGATCGACAGATCAGTTTAGGGTTAGGGGTAGATATATACATGATTTTTTGGTTTGAATATGTCTAGACCTTGTTTATCAACTTGAATGCTTACTATACATATGACATAAGAATGCTATGTGTGCTTTGGTTTTTCATTCTCTTTTTGATTTTTTTCTAAATTTTTAGGCCCATTTGAATCTTGGTCAAATCCTTGGTTTGACCAAGATTTAAACAAGTTTAAAACATGAAAATGAAAAGGGAAGTCAGTATCCTTCGTAGTCACTCTAAAATGGAGAAGCTTTTGGGATGTTCTTGTAATTTCTATGTTTGAAACCGAAAACGAGTTCCCTTCACATGCTAGTAGACTAGCTTCATAAGATCGACAGGCCGGGGGTAGATACATGATTTGTCTGGTTTGGATATATCTAGACCTTGTTTATCAACTTTAATGCTTACTATATGACATATATAAGAAAACTATTGCTTTGGTTTTTCCTTTTTCTGTTTTTTATTTATTTTGATGCCCATTTGAATCATGTCGAATCCTAGGTTTGACCAAGATAATTTAAACAAGTTTAAAACATGAAAATGAAAAGGGAAGCATGTATCCTTCTTAGTCACTCTAAAATGAAGCTTTTGGGAGGTTTTTGAAATTTCGATGTTTGAAACCCAAAACCACTTCTCTTCACATGCTTGACTTCATAAGACAGAGTTTAGGGGTTAGGGGTATAGATACATGATTTGTCTGGTTTGAATATGTCTAGACCTTGTTTATCAACTTTAATGCTTACTATATGACATAAGAAAACTATTGCTTTGGTTTTTCTTTTTCTGATTTTTTTGAATTTTGATGCCCATTTGAATCTTGTCAAATTCTAGGTTTGACCAAGATTTAAACAAGTTTAAAACATGAAAATGAAAAGGGAAGCATGCAACCTTCTCAGTCACTCTAAAATGAAGTTTTTGGGAGGTTTTTGATATTTCCATGTTTGAAACCCGAAACCACTTCTCTTCATGCTTGACTTCATAAGACAGAGTTTAGGGTTAGGGGTAGATACATGATTTGTGTATGGGTTGAATATGTCCAAACCTTGTTTATCAACTTGAATATGCTTATGTGCTTTGGTTTTTTATTTTTCTGATTTTTTTGAATTTTATGCCCATAAATCTTGGTCAAATCCTAGGTTTGACCAGGATTTAAACAAGTTTAAAACATGAAATGAAAAGATAAGCCTGGATCCTTCTTAGTCACTCTAAAATGAAGCTTTTGGGAGGTTCTTGAAATTTCCATATTTGAAACCCAAAACCACTTCTCTACATGATTGACTTCATAAGACATAGTTTAATTAGAGTTTTAGGGGTAGATATATACATGATTTTTCTGGTTTGAATATATATGTCTAGACCTTGTTTATCAACTTGAATGCATGCTTACTATACATATGACATAAGAATGCTATATATGTGCTTTGGTTTTTCATTCTTTTGATTTTTTTCTGAATTTTTAGGGCCATTTGAATCTTGCATGGTTAAACTTGGGTTTTGCCCAGTTCTAAAGATCAAGGGTTCAAAAAAATCCAACTACGGGGTTCGAACAACACGATTCTAATCCAAGAATTTTTTCGACCTCATCCAAATGGCCTCAAACTATAGGGTTAGCATCTAGTGCAGTATGTGTGAAAATGTATGCACTATGTGTGCTATAACTTGTATGTCTTTCAAATTAAGTTGATAAACAAGGTCTAGACATATTCAAACCAGAATATTATACTGCATTAGTACAAAAAGTTTCCTATGGATTCATCAAGGGTAGTAAAGCCAAGTTAACTCATTGTCATGACTAAGAAGGATCCATGCTTACTTTTTCATTTTCATGTTTTAAACTTGTTTAAATCTTGGTCAAACCTAGGATTTGACCAAGATTCAAATGGTCATAAAAAATCAAACAAAATCAAGAAAATCAAAAACCAAACCACATAGTCTTCTTATGTAATATACTAAGCATTCAAGTTGATCAACGAAGTCTAGACATATTCAAACCAGAAAAATCATGTATCTACCCCCTAACCCTAAACGTTGTCTTATGAAGTCAAGCATGAAGAGAAGAAGTGGTTTTGGGTTTCAAACATGGAAATTTCAAAAACCCACCCAAAAGCTTCATTTTGGAGTGACTAAGAAGGATCCAAGCTTACTTTTTCATTTTCATGTTTCAAACTTGTTTAAATCTTTGTCAAACCTAGGATTTGACCAAGATTCAAATGGGCATAAAAATTCAAAAAAGAAATCAAAAAAATGAAACACCAAAGCACATAAACTTCTTATGTCATATAGTAATTAAGCATTCATGTTGATCAACAAAGTCTATATATATTTAAACAATAAAAATCATGTATATATACCCCCAAACCCAAAACCACTTCTCTTCACATGCTTGACTTCATAAGACAGAGTTTAGGGGTTAGGGGTATAGATACATGATTTGTCTGGTTTGAATATGTCTAGACCTTGTTTATCAACTTGAATGCTTACTATGTGATTTGGTTTTTCATTTTTCTGTTTTTTAATTATTTTTCTGCCCATTTGAATCTTGGTCAAATCCTAGGTTTGAACAAGATTTAGACAAGTTTAACACGTGAAATTAAACGAATAAGTAAGCATTGATCCTTCTTAGTCACTCCAAAATGTACCAATTGATAGTGTTAACTTTGCTTCATGGAAAAAATAATGTCATGTAAATGAGTTAACTTGGATTTCCTACCCTTGAATCCATAGGAAACTTTGTTCTAATGCACTATAATAATCAACCGAGTTTTTACACCAACAGGTCTGTCACTTACGTGTGGTGCCCACGCGTGAGGTCCCACACTTGAGTGAGCACAAGTCACGTGCAATAGGTACGCCAACTCCCAGCCATCTTCTTTGTCAAGAGAAGACGCATCAGGATGCGTATTGGAAGTCTGTGGGTCCTTCTGGATCCTTCGGTTGTCCCTCTCACACAAAAAAAACAAATCTCTCTCATTCTCGGCCTCGCTCGACTCGCTCGCTCGCTCGCTCGCACCTCCTGCGCACTGACAAACCCTGCACAACAGTCAACATCACCAGAAAAAGAATATACACCATCAATAAGAGGGGCCCCGTGACTGCTCTCCCTTCTTCTCCTTCCGAGTGATTCCTCTTCCTCCGAGTTTCACTCGACGGGCAAACACACATGTGCTGCATAGTAATAATAAAAAAGTAAAAGAATCGACTACGAATCTATTATTAAATAGGTTATAAACTAGGGTTTTCCCCAGTACTACAGATCAAGTTGAAAAAAAAATCCAACTACGGGGTTTGATTTTGGCCTACAAATAAAAAATTAAATAAGTTGAACTAGTATTCCTCTAAAAAATCATTTTGGTTTGCATTGTTTGATAATTTTCATAGCTAGAGTGCATCACAATTTTTTGATTTCATGCTTTGCTTTGCCAATTTTGATTTTTTCTAACCACCTTCTCTTTGATTTCAAATTTAGGTCAAACTATCGATGCCTACTATGTGTTCTACTTGAATTGGATGCAGCATGCGCACATGATATGTTTTGCCATTGTTTTGGGCTTCCACACATCTTGGGGCATCCAAGTATTTAAGTTACCTTGTTTTTTAATTGTAATTCATGTACCCTTTCCTCCCAATTAAATTTTGGTTTTACATTTTTAATTTTTTTAAATTTTTATGCCCATTCTGATGTCATATAGTTAGCATTTAAGTTGATAAACAAGGTCTGGACATATTCAAACCAAAAAATCATGTATCTACCCCCTAACGCTAAACTCTGTCATATGAAGTCAAGCATATGAAGAGAAGTGGTTTTGGGTTTCAAACATGGAAATTTCCATGCTTGAAACCAAAAACCACTTCTCTTCATGCATGCTTGACTTCATAAGACAGAGTTTAGGGTTAGGTGGTAGATACATGATTTTCCTGGTTTGAATATGTTTAGACCTTGTTTATCAAATTAATTGAATGCTTACTATATAACATAAGAGAAGACCTTGTTTTTTTTGAATTTTTATACCCATTCGAATCTTTGTCAAATCCTTGGTTCCACCAAGATTTGAATAAGTTAAAAACATGAATATGAAAAAGTAAGCATGTATGCTTCTTAGTCACTTCAAAATGAAGCTCTTGGGAGGGTTTTTGAATTTCCATGTTCGAAACCAAAAACCACAATGCTTGACTTCATGAAACAAAGTTTAGGGTTATGGGTAGATACATGCATGATTTTTCTTGTTTGAATATGTCTAGAACTTGTTTATCAACTTAATTGAATGCCTACTATATAACATAAGAAGACCTTTTTTGTATTTTTTAAATTTTTATACCCATTTGAATCTTGGTCAAATCCTAGGTTTCACCAAGATTTGAATAAGTTTAAAACATGAATATGAAAAAGTAAGCATGCATGTATGCTTCTTAATTAATCACTTCGAAATGAAGCTCTTGGGAGGGTTTTTGAAATTTCCATGTTTGAAACCAAAAACCACATATCTTCATGCATGCGCTTGACTTCATGAGACAGAGTTTAGTGTTAGGGGGTAGATACATGATTTCTCTCGTTTGAATATGTTTGAAACCAAAAACCACATATCTCTGGTTTGCCCGCACTTAGAAATGATATTTGCATCACTTATCATATGTTTGCCCATTTGAATCTTGTCAAATCCTAGATTTGACCAAGATAATTTAAACAAGTTTAAAACATGAAAATGAAAAGGCAAGCTTGTATCCTTCTTAGTCACTCTAAAATGAAGTTTGGGGAGGTTTTTGAAATTTCCATGCTTGAAACCAAAAAACCACTTCTCTTCATGCTTGACTTCATAAAGACAGAGTTTGGGGATATATAGGGGTAGATACATGATTTTTCTGGTTTGATATGTCTAGACCTTGTTTATCAACTTAATTGAATGCTTACTATATGACATAAGAAGACTATGTGCCTTGATTTTACATTTTTTTAAATTATGCCCATTTGAATCTTGGTCAAATCCTAGGTTTGACCATGATTTAAACAAGTTTAAAACATGAATATGAAAATTAAGCATGTATCCTTCGTAGTCACTCCAAAATGAAGCTCTTGAGAGGGTTTTTGAAATTTCCATGTTTGAAACCAAAAAACCACGTACTTCTCTTCATGCATGCTTGACTTCATAAGACAGAGTTTAGGGCTAGGGTAGCTAGATACATGATGTTTCTGGTTTGAATATGTCTAGACCTTGTTTATCAACTTAATTGAATGCTTACTATATGACATAAGAAGACTACGTGCCTTGGTTTTTCATTTATTTTCATTTATTTTGAATTTTTATGCCCATTTGAATCTTGGTCAAATCCTAGGTTTGACCATGATTTAAACTAGTTTAAAACATAAATATGAAAAATTAAGTATCTATCCTTCTTAGCCACTCCAAAATGAAGCTCTTGGGAGGGTTTTTGAAATTTCCATGATTGAAACCAAAAACCACTTCTCTTCATGCTTGACTTCATAAGTCAGGGTTTAGGGATATATATATATATAGGGGGTACATGCATGATTTTTCTGGTTGGAATATGTCTAGAACTTGTTTTTCAACTTGAGCTTATCTAGAGCTTGTTTTTAAATTTTTTATACCCATTTGATTCTTCATCAAATCCTAGGTTTGTTGACCTAGATTTGAACAAGTTTAAAACATGAATATGAAAAGGTAAGCATGTATGCTTCTTAATTAGTCACTCCAAAATGAAGCTCTTGGGAGGGTTTTTGAAATTTCCATGATTTAAACCAAAAACCACTTCTCTTCGTGCTTGACTTCATAAGTTAGGGTTTAGGGATATATAGGGGGTAGATACATCATGATTTTTCTGGTTTGAATATGTCTAGAGCTTGTTTATCAACTTAATTGAATGCTTACTATATGACATAAGAAGACTATGTGCCTTGATATTTCATTTTTTTTAATTATGCCCTTTTGAATATTGGTCAAAACCTAGGTTTGACAAAGATTTAAAAAAGATTAAAACATGAAAATGAAAAAGTAAGCCTTGATCCTTCTTATTAACTCCAAAATGAAGGTTTTTGGGAGGGTTTTTGAAATATCCATGTTTGAAACCCAAAACCACTTCTCTTCGTGCAGAGTTTAGGGTTAGGGGTAGCTAGCTAGACACCTGAATTTTCTGGTTTGATATGTCTAGACCTTGTTTATCAACTTAATTGAATGCTTACTATATGACATAAGAAGACTATGTGCCTTGATTTTACATTTTTTTAAAATTATGCCCATTTGAATCTTGGTCAAATCCTAGGTTTGACCATGATTTAAACAAGTTTGTTTATCAACTTGAATGCTTGCTATATGACATCAGAAGACTATGTGTTTGGTTTTTGTTTTTTGAATTTGTTATGCCCATTTGAATCTTAGCTAGTCAAATCCTAGGTTTGAATATATATGTCTAGACCTTGTATATCAACTTGAATGCTTACTATACATATGACATAAGAATGTTATGTGCTTTGGTTTTTCATTCTTTTCATTTTTTCTGAATTTTTAGGGCCATTTGAATCTTGGTCAAATCCTTGGTTTGACCAAGATTTAAACAAATTTAAAACATGAAAATGAAAAGGGAAGTCTGTATCCTTCTTAGTCACTCTAAAATGAAGCTTTTGGGATGTTCTTTAAATTTCAATGTTTGAAACCCAAAACGACTTCCCTTCATGCTAGACTTCATAAGATCGACAGGGGGTAGATACATGATTTGTCTGGTTTGGATATATCTAGACCTTGTTTATCAACTTGATTGCTTACGATATGACATAAGAAGACTATGTGATTTGGTTTTTCATTTTTCTGATTTTTTTGAATTTTGTGCCCACCCATTTGTATCTTCGTCAAATCCTAGGTTTGACCAAGATAATTTAAACAAGTTTAAAACATGAAAATGTAAAGGGAAGCATGTATCCTTCTTAGTCACTCTAAAATGAAGCTTTTGGGAGGTTTTTGAAATTTCGATGTTTGAAACCCAAAACCACTTCTCTTCACACGCTTGACTTCATAAGACAGAGTTTAGGGGTTAGGGGTATAGATACATGATTTGTCTGGTTTGAATATGTCTAGACCTTGTTTATCAACTTGAATGCTTACTATATGACATAAGAAGACTATGTGATTTGGTTTTTCATTTTTCTGTTTTTTAATTATTTTTCTGCCCATTTGAATCTTGGTCAAATCCTAGGTTTGAACAAGATTTAGACAAGTTTAACACGTGAAATTAAACGAATAAGTAAGCATTGATCCTTCTTAGTCACTCCAAAATGTACCAATTGATAGTGTTAACTTTGCTTCATGGAAAAAATAATGTCATGTAAATGAGTTAACTTGGATTTCCTACCCTTGAATCCATAGGAAACTTTGTTCTAATGCACTATTATAATCAACCGAGTTTTTACACCAACAGGTCTGTCACTTACGTGTGGTGCCCACGCGTGAGGTCCCACACTTGAGTGAGCACAAGTCACGTGCAATAGGTACGCCAACTCCCAGCCATCTTCTTTGTCAAGAGAAGACGCATCAGGATGCGTATTGGAAGTCTGTGGGTCCTTCTGGATCCTTCGGTTGTCCCTCTCACACAAAAAAAAACAAATCTCTCTCATTCTCGGCCTCGCTCGACTCGCTCGCTCGCTCGCTCGCTCGCACCTCCTGCGCACTGACAAACCCTGCACAACAGTCAACATCATCATCATCACCCGAAAAAGGGAAGACACCATAATGCTCTGCCTTTTTTCTCTCCTTCCGAGTGATCCCTCTTCCTCCGAGTTTCACTCGACGGGCAAACGCACATCTGCAGCATAGTAATAATAAAAAGGTAGAAAAATCGATATACGAATCTATAATTAAATAGGTTAAACTAGGGTTTTGCCCTGTACTACAGATCAAGGTTCAAAAAAATCCAACTACGGGGTTCGAACAACACGATTCTAATCCAAGAACTTTTTCGACCTCATCCAAGTGGCCTCAAACTATAGGGTTAGCATCTAGTGCAGTATGTGTGAAAATGTATGCACTATGTGTGCTATAACTTGTATGTCTTTCAAATTTGAACCAACTTTGAATAAGTTTGAAATATTTGAAATGGGGCTTTTGGCTTAAACGTTTGAAACTCAAAACGATTCTCTTCATGCTAGACTTCATAAGACCGAGTTTAGGGTTAGGGGTAGATACATGATTTGTCTGGTTTGAATATGTCTAAACCTTGTTTATCAACTTTAATGCTAACTTCTCAGTCACTCTAAAATGAAGTTTTTGGAGGTTTTTGAAATTTCCATCTTTGAAACCCAAAACCACTTCTCTTCATGCTTGACTTCATAAGAAAAAGTTTAGGGTTAGGGGGTATAGATACATGATTTGTATGGTTTGAATATGTCCAAACCTTGTTTATCAACTTGAATATGCTTACTATATGACATAAGAAGACTATGTACTTTGGTTTTTAATTTTTCTGACTTTTTTAATTTTCTGCGCATTTGAATCATATCTTGGTCAAATCCTAGGTTTCACCAAGATTTAGACAAGTTTAACACGTGCAAACGAGTAAGTAAGCATGGATCCTTCTTAGTCACTCTAAAATGAAGCTTTTGGGATGTTCTTGAAATTTCCATGTTTGAAACCCAAAACCACTTCTCTTCATGATTGACTTCCATAAGATCGACAGATCAGTTTAGGGTTAGGGGTAGATATATACATGATTTTTTGGTTTGAATATGTCTAGACCTTGTTTATCAACTTGAATGCTTACTATACATATGACATAAGAATGCTATGTGCTTTGGTTTTTCATTCTCTTTTTGATTTTTTTCTAAATTTTTAGGCCCATTTGAATCTTGGTCAAATCCTTGGTTTGACCAAGATTTAAACAAGTTTAAAACATGTGCCTTGATTTTCCATTTTTTGTTTTTTCTGAATATTTATGCCCATTTGAATCTTGGTCAAATCCTAGGTTTGACCATGATTTAAACAAGTTTAATAAACATGAATATGAAATTTCCATGATTTATACCAAAAACCACTTCTCTTCATGCTTGACTTCATAAGTTAGGGTTTAGGGATATATAGGGGGTAGATTCATCATGATTTTTCTGGGTTGAATATGTCCATAGCTTGTTTATCAACTTAATTGAATGCTTACTATATGACATATATAAGAAGACTATGTGCCTTGATTTTTCATTTTTTTAAATTATGCCCATTTGAATCTTGGTCAAATCCTAGGTTTGAGCAAGATTTAAACAAGATTAAAACATGAAAATGAAAAATTAAGCCTTGATCCTTCTTATTCACTCCAAAATGAAGCTTTTGGGAGGGTTTTTGAGATATCCAGGTTTGAAACCCAAAACCACTTCTCTTCATGCATAGTTTAGGGTTAGGTGTAGATACATGAATTTTTGGTTTATAGTAAGCATTCAAGTTGATAAACAAGGTTTAGACATATTCAAACTAGAAAAATCATGTATATACCCCCTAAGGCTAAACTCTGTGATATATATGAAGTCAAGCATATAAGAGGAATGGTTTTGGGTTTCAAACATGGAAAATTCAAAAACCCTCCCAAAAGCTTCATTTTTTGAGTGAATAAGAAGGATCCAGGCTTACTTTTTCATTTTCATGTTACTGACTTGTTTAATTCTTGGTCAAACCTAGGATTTGACCAAGATTCAAATAGGCATAAAAATTCAATAAAGAATTCAAAAAATGAAAAACCAAAGCACATAATTAAGCTTCTTAAGTTATAGTAAGCATTCATGTTGATCAAGAGAGTCTATACATATTTAAACATTACAAATCATGTATATACCCCAACCCTAAACTCTGTCTAATGAAGTCAAGGACGAAGAGAAGTGGTTTTCGTTTTTTTTTTATGCCCATTTGAATCTTGGTCAAATCCTTGCAGGTTTGACCAATATTTAAACAAGTTTAAAACATGAAAATGAAAAGTAAGTGTGGATCCTTCTTATTCACTCCAAAATGAAGCTTTTGGGAGGTTTTTTTAAATTTTCCATGTTCGAAACCCAAAATGATATCTCTCCGTGCTTTACTTCATAAGACAAAGTTTAGGGGTAGGGGGTAGATACATGATTTTTCTGGTTTGAATATGTCTAGACCTTGTTTATCAACTTGAATGCTTATTATGTGACATCAAAAGACTATGTGTTTAGTTTTTTTTTGAATTTGTTATGCCCATTTGAATCTTGGTCAAATCCTAGGTTTGACCAAGATTTAAACCAGTTT
Organism: Lolium multiflorum; assembly: GCA_030979885.1. Classification (NCBI taxonomy): domain Eukaryota; kingdom Viridiplantae; phylum Streptophyta; class Magnoliopsida; order Poales; family Poaceae; genus Lolium; species Lolium multiflorum. Next base: position 129,062 of record JAUUTY010000435.1, read on the forward strand.
AAAACATGAAAATGAAAAGTAAGCCTGGATTCTTCTTAGTCCCTCCAAAATGAAGCTTTTGGGAGGTTTTTTAAATTTCCATGTTTGAAACCCAAAACCACTCCTCTTAATGCTTGACTTCATAAGACAGAGTTTAGGGTTAGGGGCCAAGTATATACATGATTTTTCTTGTTTAAATATGTCTAGACTTTGTTTATCAACTTGAATGCTTACTATATGACATCAAAAGACTATGTGTTTGGTTTTGATTTTTTTGAATTTGTTATGTCCATTTGAATCTTGGTCAAATCCTAGGTTTGACCAAGATTTAAACCAATTTAAAACATGAAAATGAAAATGAAAGCCTGGATTCTTCTTAGTCACTCCAAAATGAAGCTTTTGGGAGTTTTTTCAATTTCCAATGTTTGAAACCCAAAACCACTTTTCTTCATGCTTGACTTCATAAGACAGAGTTTAGGGTTAGGGGGTATATACAATATTTTTCTGGTTTGAATATGTCTAGACTTCGTTGATCAACTGTAATGCTTACTATATGACATAAGAAGCTTATGTGCTTTGGTTTTTTTTTTGATTTCTTTTTTGAATTTTTATGCCCACTTGAATCCTGGTCAGATCCTTTGTTTGACCAAGATTTAAACAAGTTAAAACATGAAAATGAAAAAGTAAGCCTGGCTCCTTCTTAGTCATGAAAATGAGTTAACTTGGCTTTCCAACCCTTGAATCCATAGGAAACTTTGTACTAATGCAGTATAATAATCACTCGAGTTTTTACACCAACAGGTCTGTCACTTACGTGTGGTGCCCATGCGTGAGGTCCCAAACTTCAGTGAGCACAAGTCACATGCGGTAGGCAGGCAAAATACCCGATCAATCCGGGCGGTGGCTGTTAAGGACCCGATCGCATTTCTTGCTTTCAGACTGGGGTCTACCATGTAAAAGTTTGTTCCTTTTGGATGCATCACTCGTATTTGCAAGTTTTTTGGGGGTCCCGCAAATTCAGGGTAGCATCATGCCCCCCTTCCCACGCCAACACAAACAGAGTTCAACACAACCTAATTAAGCAAGGTTCAACACAGACATAGTTCAACAACCCCTAATTAAGCTAATAGGTTCACCACAAACGCTGCTGAGCAGCAAACATAAACAGAGTTCAACAAAAGATGCTGCTTTTGAAGCAGTAGGAGAGACAAACATGCACAACAGTTACGGAGTATATTTACCATCTTCTTCCTGGTCCCGCTTCTTCTGCTTCTTGCTGCCCATACCTTTAATCTTTGGTGGCTTGGGCTTGGGAGGAGGCACACGACCGGTCTCGATAGCTTGGTTCAATTTCTTCCTTAGGAATAGCCCATATGCCATGTGGTTGGCTATGAAGCCGGATCGGTTAACAGTTTCCCCAACTTTGAGACAGCCGGACCCACCGGCTTCGGCATGCTGCAGGACGCTTCGAAAGTCAACCTTTATGCTCTTTGTGCAGAAGGGGCAGCTGTTCCTGGCACCAGTCCAGGGTTCACTCCAATACTTGTCGAACTTCCCCGCCTTAAGCTTGTTGAGAGTGGCCCTGGCCTTCCTATGACGCGACTCGACATCGCTGTCAACCTCATCAGTAGCAACCTGATACATGCCAAATAAACAGGTGAAGCAAATATGTAGCAGTTGCAACTAATAATGAATATGAATCTAAAAAGATTCTGACGCTAATTCAAAACCCTATAGCGCAAAAAAAAGAGGGAGAGACCATAGAGCAAATCGATACAGGGCTATGTTAAATAAGGGAGAGAGGTGAATCGGATGTGAAGCAAATATGTAGCAGTTGCAACTAATACTGAATATGAATCTAAAAAGATTCTGACGCTAATTCAAAACGCTATAGCGCAAAAAAAAGAGGGAGAGACCATAGCGCAAATCGATACAGGGCTATGTTGAATAAGGGAGAGAGGTGAATCGGAACATACTTCCTCCCCCTCGTCGACGATATTCTCGTCGAAGGTCGGCGGCGGCGGTTCAAAGATGAGTTCAACCTCGTCCTCGTCATCTAGGGGATGCTTCCCAAGAGAGTGGACCCATCTACCAACAGCATCAGATGCCGATGAGCGACCGATGGCCCGACCTTCGGCAATGGCCTCCGCTTCGTCTTTGGCATCCGCTGCGGCAATGATCGCCGCCGTTGCGGCCATGCGTGCTGCGGTCGCGGCTCTGCACGCCTCCTCTGCGGCTAAGGCCAGCCGCGCGGCTTTCGCTTTCGCTGCGTTGACGGCGTCGGTTGGGCTCTCCATCGGTGGAATGGGAAGGGGAAGTGAAGAGAGGGTTTTTTCCTAGTCCGTGGAGAGAGGGAGAAGTGTGGACGTGAAATGGATAACTGACGATATTTCAAGATTTGGGAGACATAGCACGAACCGGCAGATGACAGCGCGTGGGTGCATTACCTCATACTGCCTCTGTCCTAGAAAGAGCGTACGTGTGGGTTTTCAAGGCATATTAAGGATTTTATTATTACATTGGGAAACTGTCATCGACCATCACTTTCCTCTTCAACTTTTCCACCTCCAATGATCTAAATGCATGTAGTAAATAAGAAAACCATATTATGCTAAATACTACTACCTCCATCCCAAAGCGTAAGGCTTATATTATTTTTAGAAGCTCAAACTATGTCAAGGTAAACTAAGATTTTACCAAAAATCATTATCATGCAAAATACAAAATTAATATCAATACATAGACAACGATTTTTTTTGGTATGGTATCTACAAAATATTATATTAGTTGATAGATTGTTCTAAATTTTCGTCAACCTTTACTTGCTTTGACTCTTAAAAAAAGACTTAAGCTTTGTGATGGAGGTAGTACGTACTAGTCGTGAAGAAACTATATCCCTCGTGATGAGAAAGAAATATTTTTTACTACCACTCTTTTGTGGACAAATTTTGAAGTGCATTGCAAAACGAGAAGTACACTCTTTTATGGACAAATTTTAACTCTACACCCATTATTTCAGGATGGAGGGAGTATAACCCAACTTGTTTTTTTCTTCTGGGCACTACACTGCTTTTTCCCTGTGCAATGCTTGGTTCTACCCTTTTTCTCAATGTAATGGTCACTTTAAGTCATTTTTTCCCACACACATTTATTTTGTACTTCTCTACAGTGTTGACCGTGCTACTACTATTTGTGTTAGTGCGCCAAAAACAAAATGTTATTTTTTAAGTGCCAAATTAATCTAGGGCGTTGGTTGTGAATCGGTGAACAAAAAAGAGATAGCCCAAAAGAGGAACACACCAAGGTACAAAAACTAGTATATATGCATGTTTCTATGTACATATATATGACCCTGGGTTTGTAGATAAAAAACATTCATATATGCGCTTACTATTAATATACATAAGTTTATGCTGATTCTCTTGGTTTAGGTATATATATGGTTAGGCATCACTACTAATTCAGAAAAAAACAAAAATGTAACTCTTCAAGTGAAGTCATTTTAAGTGACCTAACAACTAAAATTCATATATAGGATTTGTATAGGAATTATGTAGGATTTAGATCACATGTGAATTTTCCCCACACTAGTTGTTTGATTCATAGGAACATATCCTATAGGAATCTTGCAGTGCAAATCCTATAAGAATAAAACATTAGGTCATACCTCATGGAAAATTTCCTTTGGCACAATCAAACACAACTCATCTTCCTATATGATTCAACTAGCCATTAAATCTCAATCCTATGTTTTCCATATTTCTATGGTTTTCCCATCCTATGAATCAAAGGAGCCTTAGGGCTTATATCTTTTTTTAGAAAGGCAAACTATGTTAAGATTGGCCAAGTTTTACGAAAAACCTTTAACATGCAAAATACAAAGTTGAGTCATTTCGTTTGAATCGGAGGGAGTACATTTGACGTTATGGTACTATTTGACAGCTGCTTGGCACTGTATTTTTTTTCGAACCAAACTTCCCCCTTCATGAAGCTTTTATTTTAGCTTCAGTGACTTGATACATCCATATATCTAGACAAAGTTGAGTCAATTCATTTGAATCAGAGGGAGTACATTTGACTATATGGGTATTGTTTGACAACTGCTTGGCACTGTCTTCTTTTTTGAACCAAACTGCCCCCTTCACGAAGCTTTTATTTTGGGATAGAGCTTCACTGACTTGATACTTCCAAGTTTCACAGTGACTTGGTGCCACCATCCACCATCCATCTCAGATCCAATGTATGCGATCGACTTAGAATTTAAACTAAATAATTATTATAATTGCTCAGAAATATTTCAAGAACTTCCAGTTAATCGTGCATATTTCGATTTATATTTTGGTGAAGTTTCATTCGATTTGAATCAAAGGTTTGTGAGCAAATATATACTCCCTCCGGTTCATATTAATTGACTCTAATATGGATGTACTAGACACATTTTAGTTCTAGATACATCCATATTGAAGTCAATTAGGGCTCCTTTGATTCAAAGGATTTGCATAGGAATTGTGTAGGATTTGGTTCCTATGGGAAAAATTCCTATACATGTTGTTTGATTCATAGGAACATATCCTATAGGAAAAATTCCTATAGGAATCTTGTAGTGTAATTCCTATAGGAAAAAAGCATTAGCTCATACCTCATGGAAAAATTCCTTTGCTACAATCAAACAAACTTCATCTTCCTATAGGTTTCAAGTAGACATGTCATTCCAATCCTATACCTTTCCTATTCCTATGCTTTTCCTATCCTTTAAATCAAAGGAGCCCTTAATATGAATCAGAGGGAGTATTTAGTTTAAACTAGTGCTCGTATACGTAAAAAGCTCTTTAATCACAAGCTAATCGTCCGAGTGGGATGAAATATTCACAGATTTTAGAACAAGGCATCTACATTTTACTGGATTTTTTTCGTAATTTTTGTTTTTAGGTTCGAAATAAGAGATTAGTTTGGAACGTTGGATCTCAAATGGTTGGTAGATGGTGGCACCAAGTCACAATGAGATTTGGAGACTTCAAGTCACTGCAGCTCTGTCCTTTTATTTTGACAAACTGCAGAGCCGCTGGTGCATCTATGCTTGCGTACGGCCGACGCCGATTCTTAGCAAGGAAGTTCTTCCTATAAGTAGTAGTAGTATCCATACTCCACTCCAAGGCATGTATAAAAAAAAGAACCCATCCCGTTCTCGTTTTCCCGATCACTCTTCTCTGAAGATGGAGGAGGCCCTCTTCTTGTGCCCCCTCTGCCTGCTGCCCTTCAAACCCCCCATATCCAAGGTCGCTCCCTTCCGATTTCATTCTTAGGTTCACCTGTGAGAAATGTCAATGACAACTGATGCCACGTACGTTGTTCCGTGCAGTGCAAGGGCGGTCATATGGGCTGTCGGCGCTGCGTCGGCGAGCTTGCGCCGAACCCGTGCAAGAAGTGCGAGCAGCCGGCGTGGTTGCCGCCGTCGAATCGATCTGGGCCAAGATTGCCGCCGTCGAATCGATCTGGGGCAATGGTCAAGTGCGTCGGCTGCCAGAGCTTGGTCGCCTCCACGGAGTCCTACAAGCACTATATCGCGTGCCCGCATGGTCCGTGCGGCTGCACAGAGGCCATCAATACCGGCTGCAGCTTCACCGGCCCGCCGCGGGAGCTCCTGGTACACCTCCAAGCATCCCACTCCATCCCAGTGTTTACGTTCCAGTATGGCATACCCGCCTGGTGCATAGTTCGTCTTCCGGTACAACCGCGGGGACACCTGTTCATCGGCAGTGGGGAAGAAGACGGTAGCGTGTTCGCCATCACCGTTGGAGCGCTCGGCCCGACCACCATTGTGTCCTGTGTGTGCATCAGGTCGGCCGCGTGCTTGTTTCCGATGTACAAGGCGCAGCTGTTGGTGATTGGTCCGCCGGCGCCGGCGACGGCTGGGACCAGTGACCTCTCGACGGACACCTTGATGGCGGTAATCGAGCCGACGAGCTCCCCGACGCCTAGCTCGATCATGTTGCAGCAGCTCACTTCTTTCCTGGCGGTGCCGCCCCGTTACGCGAAGCAGAATGGAGGGCAGCGTGTGTTGCCTATCTGCGTTTGCATCAACAAGAAGGTTATACAATAATCTTCGTTTAGTCATACTGCAATGTAGTTACTCGAAGATCGGAGGGAGTAGTTTAGTTCGAAGTAGGGTTCGTTCGGATGTATTTTGGACTTGTATAGTAGTAGTACTACTACTCCAGAACTATTACTAGCTAGTTGGAGTGCTAGAATGCAGCTCGGAGTATTATAGTATTTTGGCAGTACTACTAGTTATGTATGTGACTGCAAATTCAAACTAAAATGGACTATTTCTTGCTAATGTTGTTCTTTTGGAGTCATCATTTTTTTCTGAACGTGTTAACTATGCTATTGTCTAAGGATTCGTTTAGATTTCTTTGGTTGAATTCATATTTCGTCTCTTCCTAATTTGGCAAAACTGCACTGTCATGGGCATTCTTACAAGGTCGCTGAAGTTTCAAAGTTTCTTAATGTATATTGCGTAGGGTGTACCCCCTTAACATGGATCTGTTGCATTTTTGGGTTGTATTTTTTTTGGCAATTTTCAGGACCATAAAATAGCACGCCTTCAGTTGAAATTTGAATTAGTGGCCGATACTAGCATGGAGTAGTGAAGTTTTTTTGTACTCCCTCGGTCCCACCAAAAGTGTCTCACCTTTGTTAAAATTTAGATGGATAGATGTATTTTTTTTACAAAGTTGAGACAACTTTGGTGGGACGGAGCCACGGAGTCGTAGTTGATGGCGAGAAGGTTGATGCCTTGCTAGGTTGGTGTACGTTGCAAAAAGAACAAGGTTGGTGTGTATTTGTTTTATTTGTTCACCATAATACTGACATGGCCATCGATTTGATTAGACAACACAAGCCTGGGATGTTTCACTTATTTATTGTAGGAAGCACGATTAATGTTCTGTAATGATGGGGCTACTCCTATAGTCCGTCTGCTCGGCTCCTACTCGGGTGTCGGGTCACATTCACACTCTCCTCTTTTTTTGAACACATTCACACTCTCCTCTTTTTTTGAACACATTCACACTCTCCTCGAAACTGCAGTAGGCAGTATATGAGCGTCTCGGTTCACCTCCGTCGTCTATCCCCACTCCGCCCATCTTCCATAGCACGCGCCTGCGTTTCGCATCCTATCCAGCAGTGCCCAGTTTGAGAGCCTCTGTTCTCCAACTCAAACCCCCACCTGCCGCCATTGATCGCCATCTCTCTCCCAAAGTTCGAATCAGTAGATCGCCCAAGAAAATACCAACCCCATTGTACCACCTGCCTCATTGTGATGGCGAAATCGAGCAGGGTCTGTGGATCTGGGCTGTTTCACAAGGTGTTTACGGAAGGCCCCCTTGAAGTGCTCATCAGCCAGTGCGACGCCATCACCGCCGCGTCCCTAGTCGGTTCCTCCAAAAGTATTCTTCAGTCAGCCAAATACAGTGCCACTCTGCCTGCTTCTCAGCCGTTTGGCCTTCCGTGTGTTCTCTGTTGTGACCCGGCGGATAAACCATGGGCGGTGTTCAAGGAGGATTTGCCGGTGCACAGCAAGTGCAAACTACTGCCGCTGGACAGGTTCTCCTATGATGGCCTAATGCCACACGGTAAGGATGAGGAGCGGGCAGGCGCCAATGGAGATTGGATCGCCATGGTTGGCCCCGAAGGCAAGTGGAACCTCCTCAATGTGTACACTCATCGCAAGATTAAGCTTCCATCTTTGAGGAACAAGTTGGAAACCACACACAATCCACTTATATTCGAGTATCAGCGTTCTGCTATTCAACTGCAGAAGATAGCTATTTGCCAAGTTCCTACAGCTGCTAGGGGGTATCAAGATTTCTCCCTTGTCGCAATCTTCGACTTTGCAATTGCCTACCTCCATGGCGAATATCCTCGTGAATGGATATTTCTTGAAAACCAGTTTCAGTACGGCGCCATATACTGCGATGCAATTATACATAACGGACTTGTGTTCGCCGTTACTGAGCTTGGAAATGTTTATGCATGGGATCCTAATCAATTTGGTAACATTTCCTCCCTATCTTTTTTATATACGTAACTTATATAGTATTTCACCTCTTATTTGTTGAACTGTCTTGGCATCTTTTGGCTTAAAGGAATTCCATAGGCGCACACCATAACCCTCTTGTGGTATGGACATATATAGAATTTAACATCTATAGGAATTTTAGTATGGTCTAATGTGCATGTTGTTCCTTAGGAAAAAGGCCCCCTAGTAATTAAGTTTCTTTATTATTACTCCCTAGAAAATTTAAGGTAGAGTAGAAATAGAATCAATAAAGGTGCCATGCAATATTGATAAAGACTTTCATTTGTTTATATTCAAACCATCTAAAATTTGGACCAATATTTTCGGGAACATGTTTTAAATCCACATGAAGTTTTACCAAGATGTTCGAAATATATTTCAAACCATCTTATGTTCGACCATGATTTTATAAAGTACTAGTATTGGCATCCCAATATCAAATCAATATCACTAGTAGATAAATCATGAAATATATTTTCATGTGACGTGTTCTTTCCTTTTTCAAGGTCCTATAGTGCTCCCTGCTCCATTCATTCCGTGGACGGCTGGATTTGATGACGATGATGATTTTGACTCTAATAGTCGTACGTGGTGGCTGGCAAGATCTCAAGATCGTTCTAGACTTCTCCTGGTCTATGCACGTGGCGTAATGGATTTTGACGCTGACGGTGCTCCAACTCATTATGATAGTACCCCTTCTGTCCATTGCGGTCGCGCTGTTCACAGCTATTCGGGGTATACCTGCATTGTATTCTCGAATGACACTAGTCGGTTACTTCCAGCCAACCCGTGGGAAAGGGTTACTAATCTTGGAGACTATTCTATGTTCCTTGGGTTGAACTATCCGATTTTCATGCCAGTGGGTGGTGCAACATTTCCCCCAGGATATTTGACAAGAAGAAACTGCATCTACACCACGCCTCAGGCCATTGGCTCTCAGTTTGACACATCACATCAAGAAATTTTCCGCTTCAGTCTAAATGGCGAAGACCACCAAAGCATATCTTTCTCAAGCAGCGGTCCAGGGGCCAACTGGCATACGGGGTTTTGGTTCATCCCAAGCTACACCAACGCGCTGGACTGGAACAAAGACAATCAGAGTTAGGGATATTTATGTAATAGTAGGATCATACTACTAGCTAGCTCAGTTGGTCTTGACTCCTATTTAACTATTTATAGCTAATGTACTTAGGTGATAAATTTATGCTATTTGCATGAACCCAGGCGCTTCTTTTAATTTGATCAAATACGGTCTATACACATGCATGGTTGTTTGGCTGTTTCAGTGTCCCTAGAGGCATACATATATACTGTTATTTAGCAATCTTTATTACAGTACAAAGGTCTTAACCTCATGGTTCACAGAAAGTATAAACGTAGATCAACCATCTAAACATAGAAGACATTCTAGTGTATGATTCTTACATATACACATCAACATCCTATCAGAAAATCTTAATGTGAATTGTACTGGCTGTACAAACCCGTGCATCATTCTCTAGCCGGTTGCACCCAAAAACCAAATCGTGGTACTTCATAGTTGACTGTATGTAGGACAACATACAGATCCAATGCGAAGCCATGGGTATCACCTGCATGACAGAACCATATTTCACATGGTTGGAGGTACTCTATATGGCATTTAAAATCATTCCTTGTCTTTCATATGGTCCTAAAAATAGTACAGTTGGATTTGTGGGTTTTAATTTTTTATTAACACACTCAATTGATTGCCCAAACATTGATTAATAATATTATTAAGGGGTGTGATGTTGAAAGCCATAAGAACAATGTGCCAAACAATCTTTGCTAGCGGACGGTAAATGTATACCCATCAGAAATAATCAGCAGACGTGCATGTTTCTTTGGTCAGAATAACTGCTGCACCATCTTAAAAGTAAATGGCATGACCATTTATTTGATTTGATAGCGTGCAGCTAGATGGCGTACATTACTATCTCTACTTCCTTGGGTCGCCCAAATCTGGAGTACTAAAAGCAAATCCTGGTGATTCATTTGACAAGACAACACAGATGCGACCAAATTTCTCCGTCCATATTATTATAATAATCTGGAGTGCGTTGCCTCGTTGCCTTCCAAGAGAAGCTGCATTCCTTGCCAAAAAAGAGAGAGAGGCTGTATTTATAACTATCTCACCGGCCGCCACTAGTACAAACCATCACTCCCTCTCCACCTCCACCTCCATCTCTTCCCTAGTAGCTCCACCTCCATATCGGCGACGGACCACAATCGCGCGGCTTCGACTTCATCTTCGACGGCGGCGGCGACAGAGGCGTGAGGCACCTTCTCCGCGGCGCATCACTCATCCTCGTCCCGCGGCAACAATGGCTGTATGTGAAATCACCATACCCTTTTGTATGGTAGAGATGATGATGTGCGGATAAAATTTTATTGGCGGTTGCTCATCCTTGTTTGAATATTTGGTGTAGATTCACATCTAGGGCAGGGTGTCAAGCGGGGTGGGTAGCGGGCTAGCTAGTTTCAGTGCGAGTGCTTTAAATCTGCTCTAATCTCAACCACTATTTGCTCTAATTTTCTGCTTTGCGGGACGATTCGCGGACGCCGCTTGCAACCCTAATCTAGGGTATTGATCCTAGTTTAGTAGACTACTAGGATTTACATGCCAATTTGTTTTTAGACTAGATCCGGATATTTGTCAATACTACTACGTACTTCTTCCGTTCGTATTTAATTGACTCTAGTTGAAAGCATCGACAGTTCATTTTCTTCTCTCCCTCTCGTCGACTAATTAAAACCGAACAGAGGGAGTATTAGGAATCCATGTGCATCCGTACTACCAGTAAGGTATTGCGTTGTTGCAGAGGCTCAGTGTAATCAATATCTTTCGATATTAATATACTCACTTTATCAGAAAATAAATTAGTAATCCATGTTCAAACTTGCTAGTTTGATCGACGTTTGATGATGATTTGTGAGGCCATGTATGGGCCTAGTTTGTTTTGCCTGGTGGTCAGTAGGCTGATGATTTATTTTTTTGCTTGGTCGATCTGTGGTCGTTCCATGGCCACTGCTGATTAAGCATTACTAGAATCAACAATTTTTTGCTTGTCTGGTGATTGGAAGTGTATGCGCTAGCACCATCGCACGATGATTAGTCTTAATGGAGATGCAGATGTCGATCAAGAGGGAGAAACATATCTTGATCATGCATTTCTCACGAGATTACTTGGTGATTGGAAGTAGAATCCACAATTTGTTGTGCAAACTTCTCAACATATGCATATATTCAATGAATTGGCTTTATGTGATCAATAGTACTTCTTATTGCAGATGGATGGAGGGGAAAGAGCGAAAAAACCGATACTTAGTGAGATGACTTCTCATTCTTTGACTTCTGATATCCCAGATAACAAGGTAAATATATAGAACGACGATTCGTAGGTGATAAAAGCAGAATCCACAATTTGCCGTGCAAACTTCTCAACATATGCATATATTTGATTAATTAGTTTTATGTGATCAATAGTATTACTTATTCCAGATGGACGTAGGGGAAGGAACGAAAAAGCGGATGCTATGTGAAATGACTTCTAAATCTGTGTGTTCTGATATCCCAGATGACAAGGTAAACATATGGACCGACGCTTGTTTTGCCGCTGCCCCTGTTAGATGGCTAGATGCTCTGGTCTAATTTCTGTTCATGTGCTTATTATTGCAGAAACATAGAGTTGAAGAAAACTCTATATTGTCTGATGACAAAGGTGAAATGGCATGCCAGTCTTTTAAACCTCCGACGCCACCTTGTTTACTGTCTATGGAGACTGATGCAGCTGGACCTGGTACTGATGAGCCTATACCTGGCATCATCGTGTCACATGAAGAAGGTTGTGGATTGGGTTTACCCCCTGCTGTAGAAACTGGTGGTGCAGCTGGAGCTGCTAGTGTAGAGCCTCTAGTGAACGGTGTCGTGCCACGGGAATTCTCTGAACTGGAGCAAAACGGTTTACCTATTGTCAAGACCGATATAACTGGTGCTGATGCTGGAGTTGCTACTGATGATCCTGCACCTGAAGTATGTTTTGCATTGTTAAAACCCGTCCTGCCCAGAGTACTGACTGGTGGTGGACCTGGAGCTGGTAGGGTAGAGCCTCTAACTGAAGTGGATATTGGTGGTTTACCCTCTGGTATTGTAGAGATTTCAGCAAGCGGTCCTGTCCGAGAACATATCTGGTCCTACTATCCCTTTAGGTTCTACCGTGCTACCGACTCCTATGAACCGGAGCATGTACCTGATGTGCCTTCTGTTGAACCTGACGCACCTGTAAGTAGTGGTGATGATCAAGAAGGATCTGCATCTGATGATCCTGCACCCGAAGTTGCCACGCCACCCGAAGGAGGTTTTGTATTGGTAGAACCCGTCATGACTATGCCCACAGTACTGACTGGTGGTGGACCTGGAGCTGGTATGGTAGAGCCTCTAGCGAAAGGTGTCGTGCCACGAGAATCCTCTGAAGTGGATATTGGTGGTTTACCCTCTGTAGATACTGGTGGTCTACCTGGAGCTGGTATTGTAGAGATTTCAGCAAACAGTGCTGTCCCACCCAACTCCTATGAACTTGAGCATGTACCTGATGTGCCTTCTGTAGAACCTGATGCACCTGTAAGTAGTGGTGATGATTCCGCTGAATCTGATCAAGAAGGATCTGCATCTCGAGGACAAGATGTCAGCTGTCATTCACCTGAACCCGAGCTGAAGTCAGCAACGGTAGCTTATATGGCACGGACTGTCCTTCAAGCTCTAAAGATCCAGTTGGGTGGTTCACAGGACCAGCTACTCCAAGCCATTGTCACTACAAAAGACCAGCCAGCATGCTTCGTTATCTCCTGCATACTGTTTGACAAGCTGAAGCACTGCAACTGGCGCATTGTTCAATCCCATCAGCATGGAGAGAGGAGCTATGTTTATGTCAAGATGATTCATGCTGATTTGGTAAGGTTCCATGATAAGATGTATGGGTGGGGTGAGGCAAGAGCCACATTTTGCAGCATTCACACAGTCTTCGCTCTTGAGCCAGACCCCATGGATGCTTACCCAGTGGTGCAGCTGTCCTGACTTGATATATGTTTTATGATCAGTATGCTGCTGTCGTGGAACTGTGATGTCGAGCTACCTTTCTTATGGTTTCTAGGCTTTTGGTTTCAACATGTATTATGGAGCTTACCTTAGGACTTTCGCATGCGTTTGGCTGTTGACCTGTAATGTTTGTGGTTGGTTGTCTAATCTACTTGGCACAATCACATTGCAAAGGCAAATGTTCCTTTTCTCTTTAATTGTTATTATGACTTATGTGTTATAACCAGGCAAGAATATGCAATCTTGGTTCTCTGACCGATATATATGTACATACAACTTTTGTTCACATAATAACACTTACACGGGAAAAGAGTAGCTTTCTCTGTTGGACAAACACCAAACCACAAAAGGGTAACAACACAATATCCAAACTAGGTACGGCACCTGTTGAGCATACATGACTTTTGTCGTAAAATCACGTTAACCAACACTAGCAGCATCTTGTTCTTTGCAAGGTGCTATGCTTATCAGTCTAATCCCAATACACAACCTACTTCAGGTGGCACGATGATGTCAGGTGCAGGTTCACCAGTACCAACTCTCTTGCATCAGTCTCCATTGAAGGTACGCCACTGCTGCAGTAGACACCATTAGCAATGCAACCTGAAGGTGTTCTTATCCTCATATCAGGATCACATAATACAGGTGTCAAGCTTCATGCACTAGCCAACACAATGAAAAGTCCGAACTAGGATAGCTAGGAAAAAAACATGAAGATCTTTTTTTCGAATCCCACGCTGAACATCTTTTTTTTAACTAATTAGGTAAGCTCCTGCTGACAAACATATTACAGCAACTCCAGCAGTGGCTCTATATTTAGGCGCTGTGGGCTGAATGGCTGATGCTGCGCATGGAGCCGGCAATAGCTTCACCGGAAGCTGCAAACTGTGGCGGCCAAATGCAGGGCTGAAACAGCGTATTTTCAGAGGCGCTATAAATGCAGCGCCAAAAACAGAATATAATGAAAAATAGAGTGCAGTAAAACAGAAGATCAAACAAAGACTAGAAATAGACATAAAATAGGATAAAATTAGCTTGATAGATACTCCGTAGTTCATATTTGTACAAAGTAGTGCGATAAAACTAAACTAAAACTCGACATCTGACGAGTCCGGTGTCGTGCCCGACACCGGATCCGACGAGAAGAGGTCAATCCAACGGGGGTCGTCCTCGCCAATGGTGGTCGGCCCGGCGAGCTGCGCTTCGATGAAGGCCCGCTTCGTCGCCTTCTCCGCCCTCCGTCGTGCGCGGTCCTCCTTCTTCGCTGCCCGCCTCGTCGCCTTCTCCGCCCTCCGTCTGCGGAAGTGCTCGTTCTCGGCGGCAACGTCCTCGGGGAAGCGGGCCGCCCACTCGCGCGCCGCGCGCTCGTCCCGCTCGGCGATGCGCAAACGGCGCTCCGTCTCGCGGCGGCGGTGCTGTTCCTCCTGTCTAACGATGTACGGCGGCGGCGCGAGATCCTCGGCCTGCTGGCGCGTCCACACGTCATGGAAATTCATCGACGATCGCGGGCGCCCGAGCCGCCACGCCACGGCGTCGTACGCGCGCGCGGCCTCGTGCGCGGTCTCGTAGGTGCCGAGGCCGATGCGCTCGCCGCCGTCACGTATCTCCGCGTAATACGTACCTTTGGGGCGCGCGCGGACGCCGCGGTACCCCGTGCCCGAGACGCGGCAGTACCGCGAGCTCGACGCGAGACGAGGCATGGCGGCGGCGGCGGAAGCGGAGCCGCGGCGGCGATATTAGGCGCAGATGGGCAAATTTCAGCAACCCGTGTCCATCTTTTTTTTTGGCAGGATTACGCCATGTACCACCTTCCAATTAGAAAATAGTACTGTTCAGCATTCCCCTGTTGGGCCCAATATTTCACTTTGGGTTGCCAACGGCCATCTACATGGTAATTGCTCTCGGCCTACTTGCTCCGGCCGTCGAAGCCCAATAACTACAAATGGGCCTTTCTGCTCATGCAATTTCGGCCCTTTTCTAATGAAACACAGATCCTATGATTGGCAAAAAAAAAAATACACGGAGATTCTACATAAAAGTTGTTTTTATTTATTTTGAATTATAGGGTTCCAATTTTTGAAACTGCTCATGCCCAATATGAAAATCCTTGATCGCTCCATACCCACATGGATAACGGTATTTTTAAAAATTCATAAAGTGGATTTGAAATTTAAAACATATCCTAATAATTCCTTGATTTAATCTATCAACTTGCAAGATCTTGGAGCCAAAGAGCTTGTATTAGTCTGCGAAAATAATACTGATAAACCTGTCGTTAACAAGAAATGAAGGTTTATCGTTCAGAGAGGATGCCATGTGGGACCCATGAGACAGTACCGTCCTCAACGTTTCAAAGAAAAAGGCAAGTAGCCCGAAAATAGGGGTAAAAAATAAATCCTACAAAGGAAACATTTATTGTTCATAGAGGCTGACATGTGGGACCGATCTGCCAGCTGCATCCTCATCATTTCGAAGTCGGCAGGGATCAGAAGAAAAAGGCAAATAGCCAGAAATTAGGGGTCAAAAATAAATCCAAAAAGGAAACTTATATTCTTCATAGAGGATGACATGTGGGACCGACCTGCCAGCAGCGTCCTCATCGTTTCAAAGGCCGCAGGGGATCAAAAGAAAAAGGCAAATAGCCAGAAATTAGGGGTAAAAAAAATACAACAAAGGAAAGGTTTATTGTTCATAGAGGCTGACTTGTGGGACTCATGAGCCAGCGGCGACCTGAATTTCAAAGGCGGCATATGATCGAAAAGAAAAAGGCAAGTTAGCAAAAATCACTGGGTAAAAAAAATCTAAGAAATGAAACTTTATTGTACAGTCCCATGAGCCAGCACCTTACTCAACGTTTCAGTGGCGGCATGAGATAGAAAGAAAAAGGAAAGTGACCAAATATCAGGAGCAAAAAATAATCCAAGAAAAGAAACTTTTATTGTACATAGATGATGACATATGGGTCCCACTTATACAAGCTCTTTCGCTCCAAGATCTTGCAAGTTGATTGTACATAGAGGATGACATGCGGGCCCCTTGTGTCAGCATCTTACTCAACGTTTCCAAGGCGGCAGGGGATCAAAAGAAAAAAGGAAGTAGCCAGAAATTAGCGGTAAACAATAACTCCAAGGAAGGAAACTTTTATTGTTCATAGAGTATGACATGCGGGACCCATGCGCTAGCAGCTTCCTCAACGTTTCAAAGGGGGCATGAGATCGAAAGAAAAAGACAAGTGACCAAATATCAGGAGCCAAAAATAATCCAAGAAAAGAAACTTTATTGTACATAAAAGATGACATGCGGGTCCCATTTTGCAGCAGCGGTGTCAACGTTTCAAATGCGGCTTGAGATCAAAAGAAAAAGAGTAGCCAGAAATTAGGGGTAAAAAAACTCCCAGAAAAGAAAGTTGATTGTACATAGAGGATGGCATGCGGGTCCCATGACCCAGCACCTTACTCAACGTTTCAGAGGCGGCATGAGATCGAAAGAAAAAGGAAAGAGACCAAATACCAGGAGCAAAAAATAATCCAAGAAAAAGAAACTTTTATTGTACATAGAGGATGACATATGGGTCCCACTTATACAAGCTCTTCCGCCCCAAGATCTTGCAAGTTGATTGTACATAGAGGATGACATGCGGGCCCCTTGTGTCAGCAGCTTAATCAATGTTTCCAAGGCGGCAGGGGATCAAAAGAAAAAGGAAACAGCCAAAAATAAGAGGGTGAAAAAATCCAAGAAAAGAAACTTTTATAGTATCGAGGATGACATGTGGGTCCCATGAGCCAGCAGCTTCTCAACGTTTCAGAGGCTGCATGAGATCGAAAGAAAAAGGCAAGTGACCAAAAATAAGGGGGTAAAAAAAATCCAAGAAAAGAGACTTGATTGTACATAGAGGATGACATGCGGGTCCCACCAGTCAGCAGCTTACTAACGTTTCCAAGGCGGCAGGGGATGAAAAGAAAAAGGAAATAGCCAAAGATCAGAGGGTGAAAAAAATCAAAGAAAAGAAACTTTTATAGTACATAGAGGATGACATGTGGGTCCCATGGGCCAGCAGGTTCCTCAACGTTTTCAAGGGCGGCATGAGATCGAAAGAAAAAGGCAAGTGACCAAAAATCAGAGGGTGAAAAATAATCCAAAAAAAGAAACTTTTATTGTACATAGAGGATGACATGCTGTCCCAACGTTTCAAATGCGGTTTGAGATCAAAAGAAAAAGAAAGTAGCCAGAAATTAGGGGGTAAAAAAACTCCAAGAAAAGAAAATTGATTGTACATAGAGGATGACATGCGGGTCCCACGAGTTTGCAGCTTACTCAACGTTTCCAAGGCGGCAGGGGATCAAAAGAAAAAGGAAATAGCCAAAAATCAGAGAGTGAAAAAAAACCCAAGAAAATAAACTTTTGTAGTACATAGAGGATGACATGCGGGTCCCATGAGCCAGCAGGTTCCTCAACGTTTCAAACGTGGCATGGGATCGAAGGAAAAAGGCAAGTGACCAAATATCAGGAGCCAAAAATAATCCAAGAAAAGAAACTTTATTGTACATAGAGGATGACATGCGGGTCCCATTTTGCAGCAGCGGTCCCAACGTTTCAAATGCGGCTTGAGATCAAAAGAAAAAGAAAGTAGCCAGAAATTAGGGGGTCAAAAAAACTCCAAGAAAGGAAAGCTTTATCGTTCATACAGGCTGACATGTGGGACCTATGAGCCAGCAGCTTACTGAACGTTTCAAAGGCGGCAGGGGATCAAAAGAAAAAGGAAATAGCCAAAAATCAGAGGGTGAAAAAAATCCAAGAAATCAAACTTTTATTGTACATAGAGGATGACATGCGGGTCCCATGAGCCAGCAGATTCCTCAACGTTTCAAACGTGGCATGAGATCGAAAGAAAAAGGCAAGTGACCAAATATCAGGAGCCAAAAATAATCCAAGAAAAGAAACTTTATTGTACATAGAGGATGACATGCGGGTCCCATTTTGCAGCAGCGGTCTGAACGTTTCCAAGGCGGCACAGGACCAAAAGAAAAATGAAGTAGCCAGAAATCAGGGGGTGAAAAAAATCCAAGAAAAGAAAGATTTCAATTGGGCTACATCTAGACATCTGGGCCTTCGAACTATCCTTCTGGGCCTTTGGACACGTACAATTTCAGCCCACTCCAGAACATGATAGTTCGGATTTTTCTCAAAAAAAAAAACAGGAAAGTCCTATGCTTCGCCAAAACAAAAAACAAGGAGATTCAAGATATATGTTGTAAAAATAAAGATTTAATTTATCCGTTTGCAATAGCTCAGAGCGCAATACACTGTTTATTGTCTGCAAAATAATCAAGATATCACATGTTTCTTGTACGGGGAGGCTGACATCGTGGACCCATGAGCCAGCAGCGTCGTTTTAAAGGCGGCAGGGGATGGAAAGAAAAAATAAACCAAAAATCTGTTGGTAAAAAATCCAAGAAAAGAAACATTTTCGTTCTGAGAGGATGACATGCGGGACCCATGAGGCAGCAGCGTCCTCAGCGCTTATTGTTCATAGAGGCTGACATGTGGGACCCGTGAGCCAGCAGCGTCCTCAACGTTTTAAAGGCGGAAGGATATCGAAAGAAAAAATAAGCCAAAAATCATTTGGTAAACAATATCCAAGAAAAGAAACATTTACCGTTCTGAGAGGATGACATGCGGGACCCATGAGGCAGCAGCATCCTCAACGATTCCAAGGCGGCAGGGGATCAAAGAAAAAAAAGGAAATATCCAGAAATTAATTAGGGGTTCAAAAAAATCCATCAAAGGAAACTTTTATTGTTCATAGAGGATGACTTGTGGGACCGACCTGCCAACAGCGTCCTCATCGTTTCAAAGGGGCAGGAGATCCAAAGAAAAAGGCAAATAGCCAGAAATTAGGGGTCAAAAATAACTCCAAGAAAGGAAACTTTTATTGTTCGTAGAGGATGACATGCGGGACCCATGAGCCAGCAGCTTACTCAACGTTTCAAAGGCGGCATGAGATCGAAAGAAAAAGGCAAGTGACAAAATATCAGGAGCAAAAGATAATCCAAGAAAAGAAACTTTATTGTACATAGAGGATGACATGTGGGTCCCATTTTGCAGCAGCGGTCTCAATGTTTGTAATGCGGCTTGAGATCAAAAGAAAAAGAAAGTAGCTAGTAATTAGGGGGTGAAAAAAAATCCAAGAAAGGAAAGTTGATGGACATAGAGGATGACATGCGGGTCCCTTGAGCCAACAGCTTACTCAACGTTTCAAAGGGGGCAGGGGATCAAAAGAAAAAGGCAAGCCAAAAATCAGAGGGTGAAAAAAATCCAACAAAGGAAACTTTTATAGCACATAGAGGATGACATGCGGGTCCCATGAGCCAGCAGGTTCCTCAACGTTTCAAACGTGGCATGAGATCGAAAGAAAAAGGCAAGTGCCCAAATATGAGGAGCCAAAAATAATTCAAGAAAAGAAAGTTTTATAGTACATAGAGGATGACATGCGGGTCCCATTTAGCAGCAGCGGTATCAGCGTTTGAGAGGTGGCAGGGGATCAAAAGAAAAAAGAAATTGCCAAAAATCAGATGGTGAAAAAAAACCAAGAAAAAGAACTTTTATAGTACATAGAGGATGACATGCGGGTCCCATGAGCCAGCAGGTTCCTCAACGTTTCAAACGTGGCATGAGATCGAAAGAAAAAGGCAAGTGAAAAAATATCAGGAGCCAAAAATAATTCAAGAAAAGAAAGTTTTATAGTACATAGAGGATGACATGCGGGTCCCATTTAGCAGCAGCGGTATCAGCGTTTGAGAGGTGGCAGGGGATCAAAAGAAAAAAGAAATTGCCAAAAATCAGATGGTGAAAAAAAACCTAGAAAAAGAACTTTTATAGTACATAGAGGATGACATGCGGGTCCCATGAGCCTGCAGGTTCCTCAACGTTTCAAACGTGGCATGAGATCGAAAGAAAAAGGCAAGTGAAAAAATATCAGGAGCCAAAAATAATTTAAGAAAAGAAAGTTTTATAGTACATAGAGGATGACATGCGGGTCCCATTTAGCAGCAGCGGTATCACGTTTGAGAGGCAGCAGGGGATCGAAAGAAAAAGTCAAGTGACGAAATATGAGGTGCCAAAAAATCCAAGAAAAGAAAGTTTTATAGTACATAGAGGATGACATGCGGGTCCCATTAGCAGCGGTATCACTGTTTGAGAGGCAGCAGGATCGAAAGAAAAAGTCAAGTGACCAAATATGAGGTGCCAAAAAAATCCAAGAAAAGAAAGTTTTATAGTACATAGAGGATGACATGCGGGTCCCATTTAGCAGCAGCGGTATCACCGTTTGAGAGGCGGCAGGTGATCGAAAGAAAAAGGTAAGTGACCAAATATGAGGTGCCAAAAATAATTCAAGAAAAGAAAGTTTTATAGTACATAGAGGATGACATGCGGGTCCCATTTAGCAGCAGCGGTATCACCGTTTGAGAGGCGGCAGGGGATCGAAAGAAAAAGGCAAGTGACCAAATTTGAGGTGCCAAAAATAATCCAGGAAAAGAAAGTTTTATAGTACATAGAGGATGACATGCGGGTCCCATTTAGCAGCAGCGGTATCACCGTTTGAGAGGCGGCAGGGGATCGAAAGAAAAAGGCAAGTGACCAAATTTGAGGTGCCAAAAATAATCCATGAAAAGAAAGTTTTATAGTACATAGAGGATGACATGCGGGTCCCAGTTAGCAGCAGCGGTATCACCGTTTGAGAGGCGGCAGGGGATCGAAAGAAA
>JAUUTY010000436.1:0-97782 GCA_030979885.1 Lolium multiflorum
GGCAATATGAGCGCAGCAGCTGTTTGGATGGTACTGATTTCATGTACGGGGCTAAATCAGGTCTTGGGGTAGCCTCTGGCTCCTTGTTTATATAGGTGGATCCAAAGTGTTGGTGTCCAAGTCTTCAGAAGCTAGGATTCCCACTAGAGGTAGGAATTCCACCTTCCATGGGGGAGACGGGCCTCTAGCGGAGTCCACTCTGGGACTCCTCCCCATCCAGCTGGCCGGCCATAGTGGAGTCCCATGTGACTTTGCCCTGATTTTCAGATCTTCTGTCCTTTCCATCAAGACATGATTCACATAAAATGACATTCTATATATGATCTATTCTCTCAGACTCGTGATGTCCGATTCCCATCCGACTCACACATCTACCCCCATATTCATACTACTACTCACATTCAATGAAGTGCAGCCACTTGCTGCTCGCGGAATTATGCGACATTGGTTGAGTATCATCTGACAATTAATACGTGGATCGACATAATACTTCACATATTTCAACGATGACTTTAGTGATTCAATGAACCATAATCATACAATTCTCTTTGGTCACGAGCAAACCGGTGTTTCCATCATCTGCATCACTACTGTCTGTCCACCCCGCTCTCCCCTAATAAGTACTTTACTCTATGGTTCTTTATGAACTTATATTCATATGCTTGCAAAGATATTAGATCCCATATCTCCACGGAGAGGCCCAGAGTATCTATTCACAAACTTCAAACATATGCTCACTTTCCTCGATAGCTTAACTCACCTTTTACAACCACCCATTTACCCCAGCTGGGCGCTGATGTACGTGCATCTTCGTATAAAGATTTACATGATTCATGGTCATAGTGACTAGTAACTATAGTTGAAAAGTTTATATAAAATAATTTAATGACGGACGGCTACGCCATCAAGTGTGTCCATTACACATTCATGTTGATATAAATCTGTTATTAATAATGACCCACGTTCATGATTATGAAAACTAATCATCTATTAATCAACAAGTTGGTTAAGAGGTTTACTAGGGACTCTTTGTTGTTTACATATCACACATATATCAATGTTTCTATTAATACAACTATAGCATGGTATATAAACATTTATCATAAACATAAGATATATAATAACCACTTTTATTATTGCCTCTTGGGCATATCTCCAACACTTTCACCACTACGTATCACCGCGGAGAAGTCCACATGGCCATCCGCACCGGTGTTATTGCTTGCAACCGCCCGCTGCCGCTTCGGCTGCCGCCGATGTACATTAAGAGTCCTGCGGTTCATCCCAATCTCTCGTCGCTCCCATATCTTCTCCTCGCCGCCCCCAGATCTTCTCCTCGCCATTCCAAGCAATGTCGTCGTCCTCCCGCAAGATCATCGCGGCGAACGGTTTCGGCCGCGGCAGCCTCACCGTGAAGGAGGCCTGGGCGCTATACCATGCGGGATATCCCGTCCTGTCTGACATGCGCCTGCCAAGCAGCGGCCGCTGGAAGATGGCCGTGAACGGCATAGGCGTCCGGCCGCCGCCGACGTCGGGCACGGAGCGCTGGAAGGACACCATCATTGCCCGGCGGGCTGCACTCGACGCCGAGGAGCGGGCCGATCCGACCTGGGCGGCCAAAAACAATGACGCCTGGTGGGGCACGTACTTCCAGGCGCAATACGACATGGAGATGCGCAGCACCACCGGCCTCGTCGGCGGGCCGAACAACTGGAAAGGGAACGGGCACGCTTTGTTCTGGGGCGTTCCGGGGCGCACCCTGCAGAACGTCATACACGGCATCCACAACGGCGCTCCAAGGTTGGAGGCGCCGTCCTCACTGCCACCGTCTCCCGCAGCGCAATGGCAGCCGAGGAGGACGTACTCGGCCCCCCTCCTCCAACTCTTCCTCCTCCTCAGATCGGCCCGATCGACGCCGTCCTCGTCGTACCGCTCCGCGCCCTACACCATCCCCACCTGCAGTGAAGGAGGAGCCGCGACGCCGTCAATCGGAGGCGCTACGTACAGCAGCCAAGGCAACAAGAGAGGCGCGGCGGCGCCCTCATCATAGCCGGAGATGAAGGAGGTGCAGGACGACGAGGAAGCATCGAAGGCGGGCGCCGCCGGGCGGAGTACAAGCGGTGAGCAGCCACCATCGCGCAGCGACGAATTTCGAGGAATGCCCGAGTCATCGCGCGTACTGGCGCTGCTGAACGACAAGGACGCCCGGAGGGGCGACCTCACACAACGATCGGCCATGTCCATCCGCGACACCGCAAGCTACTCGTGGACCTCACCGAAAACGGCGAGGCAAAAGACCAAGCTAAGCAGCTGGAGATATGCCTGCTAAGAGGCACACAAAAGTGGTTATTATATATCTTTATGTTTATGATAAATGTTTATATACCATGCTATAATTGTATTAACCGAAACATTGATACATGTGTGATATGTAAACAACAAAGAGTCCCTAGTAAGCCTCTTAACTAGCTTGTTGATTAATAGATGATTAGTTTCATAATCATGAACATTGGATGTTATTAATAACAAGGTTATATCATTGTATGAATGATGTAATGGACACACCCAATTAAGCGAGTATAAGATCACGTCATTAAGTTACTGCTATAAGCTTTCAATACATAGTTACCTAGTCCTTATGACCATGCAGGAGATCATGTAAATCACTTATACCGGAAAGGCACTTTGATTAATATCAAACGCCACTGCGTAAAATGGGTGGTTATAAAGGTGAAAGCATCCGGAAAGTATGAGTTGAGGCATATGATCAAAGAATGGGATTTGTCCATCCCGATGACGATAGATATACTGGGCCCTCTCGGTGGAATGTCGTTCTTTAATGTCTTGCAAGCATATGAATAAGTTCTGTAAGAGACCACATACCACGGTGATAGTAAATAGTACTTGTCAGAAACGAGGTTGAACAAGGATAGTGTGATACCGATGATCAAACCTCTAGCAAGTAAAATATCGCGTGACAAAGGGAATTGGTATCGTATGTGTATGGTTCATTCATCACTAAAGTCATCGTTGAATATGTGGGAGCCACAATCTCCGTATCCCGCTATTGGTTATTGGTCGGAGGGGAGTCTCAATCATGTCCGCATAGTTCACGAACCGTAGGGTGACACACTTAAAGTTGGATGTTGAAATGGTAGTACTTGAATATGGAATGAAGTTGAAATATTGTTCGGAGTCCCGGATGGGATCCCTGACATCACGAGGAGTTCCGAATGGTCGTGAGAATAAGATTCATATATAGGATGTCATTTTATGTGAATAAAATGATGCTGATTGTTCTATGGAAGGTTCTAGGGAAGGTTCTAGAAAAGTCCGGAAGAAACCACTAAGGAAGGTGAGTCCACATGGGACTCACTCCATGGCCGGCCAACCCAGCGGTGGAGAGTCCCAAGTGACTCCCCTTAGGGCCGGCCAATTTCCCCATGGAAGGTGAATTCCCACCCCAGCGGGAGTAAGTTTCCCACCATATGGAAGGTTTTGGTTTCGGTTCTTATTCGAAGACTGGACACCAACACCTGGGATCCACCTATATAAACAAGCGCCAAGGGAGGGGGCCGGCCACCCCAAGACCACAAGCTGGCCGCCCCCATAGAGTGGCCGGCCACCCTCCCAAACCCTCAGCTTGCTCCTCCACTCATACGCTTCTCGTACAGCTAGCGAAGCTCGCCGACTTCTACATCGCCACCGACACCACGCCCGTCGTGCTGTCGGATTCAGAGCCACTACTTCCGCTGCCCGCTGAACGGGGAGGCGTCGTCAACAACCGAACGTGTGACCGAGCACCGAGGTGCTGCCCGTTCGTGGCGCTGTAACCGATCGTGATCAAGATCTTCAACGCCTTTGCAAGCGGCAAGTGAACGTCTTCATCGCAGCAACAAGAGCCTCCTCTTGTAGGCTTTGGAATCTCTTCAAGGGTGAGTCTCGACAATCCCCTCGTTGCTACCGTCTTCTAGATTGCATCTGGGCTTGGATTGCGTTCTTGCGGTAGGAAATTCTTTGTTTTCTATGCTACGTTATCTCACAGTGGTATCAGAGCTGTGTTTATGCATAGATGGTTGTACTAGTAGAACACAATGGTTTGTGGGAGGCTCCTGTTATCTTTAGTTGAGTACTTTGCATCTTTGTGGCATAATGGGATGACGGCTCGGGCCAACTTTACATGACCGCGTTCATGAGATTTGCTCCACGCTGACATGCAACTTGTATTGCATAAGTGGCTTTATGGGTGTCCGTCTCTCCTACTATAGTGAAGATTCAATTTACTCTATTGACAACACTAGTATCACCGTTGTGGTTCATGTTCGTAGGTAGATTGGATCTTGCTCCAAAACCCTAAACCACGTAAATATGCAAACCAAATTAGAGAACGCCTAACTTGTTTTTGCAGGGTTTGGTGATGTGATATGGCCATAATGATGATGACTATGTATGAGATGATCATTATTGTATTGTGGCAACCGGCAGGAGCCTTATGGTTGTCTTTAAATTTCATGTTGAGAGGTATTTCAAAGTAGTTGTAATAGTTGCTACATGGAGGACGATCATGAAGACGGCGCCATTGACCTTGGTGCTTCGCCGACGATGATGGAGATCATGCCCGTTGATGATGGAGATCATGTCCGTGCTTTGGAGATGAAGATCAAGGCGCAAAGACAAAAGGGCCATATCATATCACATATGAACTGCATGTGATGTTAATCCTTTTATGCATCTTATTTTGCTTAGATCGCGACTGTAGCATTATAAGATGATCCCTCTCACTAAAATCTCAAGATAATAAAGTGTTCATCCTTAGTAGCACCGTTATCAAGTCTTATCGTTTCAAGCATCTCGTGATGATGGTGATAGATCGATAAGTACATATAACGGGTGCAAGACAGTTTTGCACATGCGGATACTAAGGTGGCCTTGACGAGCCTAGCATGTAAAGACATGGTCTCGGAACACGTGATACCGAAAGGTAGAGCATGAATCATATGATTGATATGATGAACACTTTGAGTGTTCGCCATTGAAATTACATCTTGTCTCGTGATGATCGGGCATAGGTGTGATGGATTTGGTTCGTGTGATCACTAAGACAATGCGAGGGATATTGTTTTGAGTGGGAGTTCACCTAGATTTTTAATTATGTAGAATTAAAATTTGAACTCAATTTGTCATAAACTTAGTCTAAACTATTGCAAATATGTTGTAGATATGGCGTCCTCAATCAATTTTAACCAGTTCCTAGAGAAAGAAAAGCTTAAGAGCAACGGTAGCAACTTCACCGACTGGTTCCGTCATGTGAGGATTTTCCTCAATGGCGGAAATCGCAATATGTGCTTGATGCACCGCTAGGTGACCCTCCTGCGAAACCGAAACCGATGAAGTAAAGAATGTTTACATGACTCGGAAAACTCGGTACTCTCAAGTTGTGTGCCATCTTATGCGTCTGAATCCGATCTTCAAAACGTTTTGAGCACCACGATCCTCATGAGTTGATAAAAGAGTTGAAGACTATTTTTGAGACTCATGCGGCCGTGGAATGCTATGAAGCATCGAAACACTTCTGCATGATGGAAGAAGGCAGCTCCATCGTGAGCACATGCTCGTTATGACCGGGCATGCGAAGAAACTCAATGACTTGGGAATAGTGATTCCTAACAGATCGGGATTAATCGTGTCCTTCAATCATGCTACCAAGTTATAAGAACTTTGTGATGAACTACAATATGCAGAACATGAACAAGGAGTTTCTGAACTCTTTGGCATGCTAAAGCTGCTGAGATTGAGATCAAGAAAGAGCACCAAGTGTTGATGGTCAACAAGACCACCAGCTTCAAGAACCAGGGCAAGTCTAAAGGCAAGAACAAGAAGAGTGGCAAGAAAGCTGCCACGCCTCCTGTGAAACCTAAGTCTGGCCCTAAGCCTGATGCTGAGTGTTATTACTGCAAGGAGAAGGGACACTGAAGCGTAATTGCTCCAAGTATTTGGCATCTGAAGAGCGGCCTTGTCAAGAAGAAGAAAGAAGGTATATCTGATATACATGTTATAGATGTTTATCACTAGTTCGTTCTAGTACCTGGTATTTGATAATCGGTTCGGTTGCTCATATTTGTAACAAACAGAACTAAAGAATAAACGAAGATGAAAGATGACGATGCCGTTGGAAATGGATCCAAGGTCAATGTGATCAGTCTGGACACTTCCTCTACATCTACCTTCGGGATTATTTTAAGCCTAAATAATTGTTATTATGTACCCGCGTTGAGCATGAACATTATATCAGGATCTTGTTTAATGCAAGACGGTTATTCATTCAAGTCTGAGAATAATGGTTGTTCTATTTTTATGAATAATATCTTTTATGGTCGAGCACCACAAAAGAATGGCTTATTTCGGTTAGATCTCGATAGTAGTAATACGCATATACATAACATTGATGCTAAGCGAATTAAATTGAATGATAATTCTACTTATATGGGACGCTGTCGTCTTGGTCATATTGGAGTGAAACGCATGAAGAAACTCCATACGATGGATTACTTGAATCACTTGACTTTGAGTCACTTGATAGATGCGAAGCATGTCTGATGGGAAAAATGACTAAGACTCCATTCTCGGGTATGATTGAGCCACTGACTTATTGGAAATCATACACATGTATGTGGACCAATGAGTGTAGCATCGCGCGGTGGTTATCGTTATGTTCTAACCTTCACGGATGATTTGAGTAGATATGGGTATATCTATTTAATGAAACATAAATCCGAAACTTTCAGAAGTTTAAGGAATTCCAAAGTGAAGTAGAAAATCAACGTAACAAGAAGATTAAATTTCTACGATCTGATCGCGAGGTGAATATCTGAGTTATGAGTTTAGCATGCATTTAAAGAAATGCGGAATACTTTCTATCACACCGCCGGGAACACCACAACGAAACGGTGTGTCCGAACGTCGTAATCGAACTCTCTTAGATATGGTTCGTTTTATGATGTCTCTTACTGATTTACCGTTATCATTTTGGAGTTATGCATTAGAGACAGCCGCATTCACTTTAAATAGAGCACCATCAAAATCCGTTGAAACGACGCCGTATGAATTATGGTTTAATAAGAAACCTAAGCTGTGCTCAAAGTTTGGGGTTGCGGCTATGTAAAGAAGTTACAACCGGACAAGCTAGGAACCCAAAGCGGAGAAATGCGTCTTCATAGGATACCCTAAGGAAACTATAGGGTACACTTTCTATCAGATCCGAAGGCAAGATCTTTGTTGCTAAGAACGGAACCTTTCTTGAGAAAGAATTTCTCACTAAAGTGACTGGAAGAAAAGTAGAACTCGATGAGATTGAAGAATCTCTACTCGTTGATCAGAGTAGCGCAATACCGAAAATGTTCCTGTACCACCTACACCGACAACAGAGGAAGCTAATGATAATGATCATGAAACTTCAAATGAGACAGCTACTGAACCTCGCAGGACAAGGGATCGTGCCACTCTGATTGGTATGATCCTTGTCTAAATGTCATGATTGTGGATAACAATGATGAAGACCCTGCGACGTATGAAGAAGCGATGATGAGCCCATTCCAACAAATGGCAAGAAGCCATGAAATCCGAAATGGGATCCATGTATGATAACAAAGTATGGACTTTGGTAGACTTACCTGATAGCCGCAAGGCTGTTGAGAATAAATGGATCTTCAAAAGAAAAACAGATGCTGATGGTAATATTACTGTCTATAAAGCTCGACTTGTCGCAAAGGGTTTCCGACAAATTCAAGGTGTTGACTACGATGAGACTTTCTCACCTGCAGCTAAAATCTGTGAGGATTTTGTTAGCAATAGCTGCATTTTTCGATTATGAGATTTGGCAGATGGATGTCAAAACGGCGTTCCTTAATGGAGACATTGAGGAAGAGTTGTATATGGTACAACCCAAAGGTTTTGTCGATCCTAAAAATGCTGACAAAGTATGCAAACTTCAGCGTTCAATCTATGGACTGAAGCAAGCATCGAGAAGTTGGAACCGACGTTTTGATAAGGTGATCAAAGACTTCGGTTTATACAGTGTCATGGAGAGGCCTGTATTTACAAGAAAGTGAGTGGGAGCTCTGGCATTCCCGATATTATATGTAGATGACATATTATTGATTGGGAATGATATAGAACTATTAAGCAGTGTAAAGGGTTATTTGAATAATAGTTTTTCAATGAAAGACCTTGGTGAAGCATCATACATATTAGGCATCAAGATTTATAGAGATAGATCAAGACGTCTAATAGGGCTATCACAGAGTACATACCATGACAAGATTCTGAAGAAGTTTAGAATGGACGAAAGTAAGAAAGGATTCTTACCTATGTTACCAGGCAAGGTCTTGAGTAAGACTCAAGGACCGGCTACGGCAGAAGAAAGAGAAAGGATGAGTCAGATCCCCTATGCTTCGGCAGTAGGCTCTATCATGTATGCCATGCTATGTACAAGACCGGATATAGCACATGCTGTTAGTTTGACTAGCAGATATCAAAGTGATCCAGAATGGAACACTGGACGGTCAAGAATATCCTGAAGTACTTGAAAAGAACTAGGATATGTTTCTTTGTTATGGAGGTGACCAAGAGCTCGTTGTAACAAGTTACACCGATGCAAGTTGGAACACTGATCCTGACTCTAAGTCACAATCGGGTACGTGTTTATATTGAATGGTCTGCAGTAAGCTGGGCAAGCTCGAAGCAGTGCACGGTGGCGAAATCCTCAACGAATCGGAGTACATAGCGGCTTCGAGGCTTCATCGGAAGCGGTATGGATGAAGAGGTTCAGTGTAGATCTCGGTGGTTCCTAGTGCATTGGACCCTTTTGTCATCTACTGTGATAACATGGGTGCCATCGCCAATACACAAGAGCCAAGGTCACACAAGAGGCTGAAGCATATCAAGCTGCGTTACCACTCGATTCGCGAGTACATCGAAGATGGAGAAGTAAAGATTTGCAAAGTACACACTGATCTGAATGTAGCAGATCCGTTGACTAAAGCTCTCCCTAGGGCAAAGCATGACCAACACCAGAATGCCATGGGTGTTAGGTATATTACAATGTAATCTAGATTATTGACTCTAGTGCAAGTGGGAGACTGTTGGAAATATGCCCAAGAGGCAATAATAAAGTGGTTATTATATATCTTTATGTTTATGATAAATGTTTATATACCATGCTATAATTGTATTAACGAAACATTGATACATGTGTGATATGTAAACAACAAAGAGTCCCTAGTAAGCCTCTTAACTAGCTTGTTGATTAATAGATGATTAGTTTCATAATCATGAACATTGGATGTTATTAATAACAAGGTTATATCATTGTATGAATGATGTAATGGACACACCCAATTAAGCGTAGCATAAGATCACGTCATTAAGTTATTTGCTATAAGCTTTCAATACATAGTTACCTAGTCCTTATGACCATGAGATCATGTAAATCACTTATACCGGAAAGGTACTTTGATTACATCAAACGCCACTGCGTAAATGGGTGGTTATAAAGGTGGGATTAAGTATCCGAAAGTATGCATATGGATCAACAGTGGGATTTGTCCATCCCGATGACGGATAGATATACTCTGGGCCCTCTCGGTGGAATGTCGTCTAATGTCTTGCAAGCATATGAATAAGTTCATAAGAGACCACATACCACGGTACGAGTAAAGAGTACTTGTCAGGAGACGAGGTTGAACAAGGTATAGTGTGATACCGATGATCAAACCTCGGACAAGTAAAATATCGCGTGACAAAGGGAATTGGTATCGTATGTGTATGGTTCATTCGATCACTAAAGTCATCGTTGAATATGTGAGCCATTATGGATCTCCAGATCCCGCTTATTGGTTGGTGGGAGTGAGTACTCAACCATGTCCGCATAGTTCACGAACCGTAGGGTGACACACTTAAAGTTGGATGTTGAAATGGTAGTACTTGAATATGGAATGAAGTTGGAATATTTGTTCGGAGTCCCGGATGGGATCCCGGACATCACGAGAGTTCCGGAATGGTCCGGAGAATAAGATTCATATATAGGATGTCATTTTATGTGAATAAAATGATGCGGAAGGTTCTATGGAAGGTTCTAGAAGGTTCTAGAAAAGTCCGGAAGAAACCACCAAGGAAGGTGGAGTCCACATGGGACTCCACCTCCATGGCCGGCCAACCCTAGGGGGAGGAGTCCCAAGTGGACTCCCCTTAGGGGGCCACCCCCCCATGGAAGGTGGAATTCCCACCTCTAGTGGGAGGGAAAGTTTCCCACCATATGGAAGGTTTTGGTTTCGGGTCTTATTCGAAGACTTGGACACCAACACTTGGGATCCACCTATATAAACAGGGGCCAAGGGAGGGGGCCACCCCAAGACCACAAGCTGGCCGCCCCCATAGAGTGCCGGCCACCCCCTCCCAAACCCTAGCTTTGCTCCTCCACTTCATATTGCCCGCATAGCTTAGCGAAGCTCCGCCGGACTTCTACACCGCCACCGACACCACGCCGTCGTGCTGTCGGATTCAAGAGGAGCTACTACTTCCGCTGCCCGCTGGAACGGGGAGGTGGACGTCGTCTTCATCAACCGAACGTGTGACCGAGTACGGAGGTGCTGCCCGTTCGTGGCGCCGGAACCGATCGTGATCAAGATCTTCTACGCGCTTTTGCAAGCGGCAAGTGAACGTCTACCGCAGCAACAAGCCTCCTCTTGTAGGCTTTGGAATCTCTTCAAGGGTGAGTCTCGACAATCCCCTTGCTACCGTCTTCTAGATTGCATCTTGGCTTGGATTGCGTGTTCGACGTAGGAAAATTTTTGTTTTCTATGCTACGTTATCCTACAGCGGTCTGGTGAAGGACGAGCCCGTCGACGAGCCCGACGAGCGCGCCAAGCAGGAGGTCGTCACCGACGACATGTACAACTTCCATCAGTACTACGACGCCTCCGGCCGCCGCAAGTACTTCTAGATTAGGTTCAGTTTAAATTTAGTCGAATCTCGTTCAAATCTATGTAATATATGCCAAGTTTGGATGAATTTAATCGAATCTCGCTCAAGTTTTAAATTTCTGAAATTTTGTTTTGGGACGCGACGTCCCCCAAACGCGGCACGAATAAAACACATCCCCCAAACGCTCAATCCGGCGCCGTTTGGGATTGGGGGACGCGACTGGAGATGCTCTAATCGACGGATTGGCCCTCCTTCGCCATTGATCTGCTTTTTATCTTTTACACTATGTAATCAAATTGAGACTTCTTTTACTTTTCTGGGAACTTCGGTTTGTGTACGGCTGTGTGTATTTCAGTTATGCAGAGCCGGGTGTAATACTTAAACTTTTATGTAATAAAACGCCCATTATTGAGAAAAATCAAATGTTGGAGTATCACTTATTGATGGTGCAGTTGCTAGCTTGAAGAGAGCATTGTGTTAACGCCGGTTGACCTGCTTTTTTTCTTTTTTTTTGCAAAACACAGTATAGACGTAGGCGCTCGGCTTATACATACGCATATACACTCACCCATATGAACGTGCGCACACACACCCTGCCTCTATGAGCACCTCCGAGAGACTAAATCAAAGAAACATCTCCGATAGGTTTTGAGATTGGCGAAGTGACTACAGACGCCTCGTTGTCAATAAAAAAGTTGCCTCCCACTGAAGAATATTTCGTCTTTTATGAGACACCAAAGTGTCAAACCTGGGATTTAAACTGCCCCATCTAACCATCCAACCACGTGTTGATTCTCGTTGACCTGCTGCTTCTGCTGCTTGTGTGAAGGTAAGTGTTTAAAGAACATAAGGCAGCTGGGAAAATTTTATTCATGGATCTTTTTCTCATGAAGGGCTAAATAGGTAACAATGGGTCTCTTTCTCATTTGTTTTATACTAGGAAGCATGCCCGTGCGTTGCATCGGGACAAAAAGTCAACGAATACAATATAACTCAAAATCATGCACCCGTTGTTTTGGATAGAAATATGTGTCGTCTTCAACTACAAAATAATATTTACCCATCATTGCTTTATTAGTTTTTGTGCATGATCCATCTTTTATCTTTGGTTTCATTGCGACCATATGTCCTCCTCTAGGCTCCACATGGGCTAATTTTTGTTGTGCTGCGAGTATGGTATCCTCCATCTAGTAGCGAGACATGGGGGTAGCTATGCGTGTAGTAGCGATTTAGTTTATGCATCTCGTGAAAGAAGGAGATGCAATTTCGCCAATTGCGCGGTGGATATAGGCGTGGCCTCCTCTTGGCTCACTCCGGCCAAGTTCCATGGCCGTCGCTATTTCACTGATCAGGCGCGCACGGCCGGAGAACGGCTGCCGTAACGTGAGTACGTGACATGGCCAGTTGTTCGAGTGCAAATATGTGGTCGGCCTCTGCCATCTCTCTTTTCAGTCTAGCATTGGGTCCATTGACACACGATGCGAAGTCCAAATCTCATCATCGGTTCATGGCATCACAATTATGCCCATCCAGTTTAGCTCACAATTCCGCGTTGTTACCGATTGGTGCATCAGCCAGCGTAGAAGACCTCATCAGTTGTTGCTTGTTGATCGGCTGCTTGTGACGACTCAGGCTACTTGTAGACGTATATAAACTGGACAGGCCGGTCTGTCAGGGTGAGGTGAGACTATATCTCTACTATTAAGAGCAAACTGGTGAATGCCTGGTGTCACATTTTCAGGATGGACAATAATACCCCTCATGTTCTCAATTCATATTTTCTCCCTCAAACCACCTGATCCGCACTCCTCAAAAATAGCTAACCATCTTATCTTATCTTATCTTATCTTATCTTATCTTATCTTATCTTATCTTATCTCTACTATTAAGAAATAACGCCGTGTCACACATTTTCGGATGGACAATAATACCCCTCACGTCCTCAATTCATATTTCCTCCCTCAAACCACCTGGTCCACTCTCAAAAATAGCTAACCATCTTATCTTATCTTATCTTATCTTATCTTATCTTATCTTATCTTATCTTATCTTATCTTGCTAATAGGAACAACTACCTTGATGGAGTTATCATTTGACTCAATTTACCACACGCATATCATCATGGCAACCCATCGTTTCCGACTCTGGTGGCGTGGCATCGTAGCACCGATAGGTGGGACTGCCAGGCGCAAATCTGGAAGGTGTAGCAGTGCGAGTCGGCTTTCCCATGGTGCGTGCACGTCGCGGCCGCCGGTAGCTCTTTGGATGAACGGGGCGACTGAATTTTTTCGGCTCTTTGGATGGAGGAGGGAGGGAGTAGATGGAGGGTTAAGCAGCGACCATGGCGTGTGGTCTACCGCGTACGCCTCATTTGCCGTGCGCAAGAGAAATTGAGAAAAGAGATGAGAATAGCTGGAGACATAGATTTGGCTTGTGTGTTTACTACTGCGCTGACCTATAGCGCGCGTTTTGCCTCCAATTGCAAAGGTGTGTTTCCTTTGCTTTTCTTGATGTCAGAATGAGCTGTGTGCTTACTTGTGCTTGCTAGCACGTATTGAGTGAAGCTGCTGCTCCTTTAATGCTGTAAAACTTTTTGTTTCCACGCCTCAGGGCCAAGTTTACGCCTCCATCCATTCTCGTTCAGCGTTTTTTGACATACGAAGTGGTGATCCTATTACTGCTTTGTTGACTTCTGTCATGTCTTTGGATACTTCACCGTTCAGATCATGTGGTGATCTTGCTTAGCTTATGTAAGTAATTAGTCTGAGATGTTTGATTTATTGAGATTGCAGATCCGATATTTTTTTCTCCCCGAAGTCTCCGATCTGTTTATTTGTTCTATAATTGCTTTTGGATTATGTATTTTCCTGTTTTTATTACCGATGTATTCATGGATCTTGGATCCCCCAAAATCTGTTTTGCTTGTTTGTTAATATATGCAAAATCTGTGATATATTCATGATAACCTGTGACCGTGGAACATGATTGTAGCCTGATGTAAATTTCTGACGTGGAGAGGGCTCACATTGGTCCATGCATCTTATTTATCTACTTCATGTTGCAGAAAATTCTTGTTCATATACTCCATTATATTTATTGAGCCAATCGTTCTTGTTCAAACAGATTTTTTTTGTTGAAGGGAATCTCAAGAACAAATGCTTCAGATCCAAATGTCAATGGATGGTTTGTTCTGAATAAAACTTTTGTTTGATCTCCATATGTGTAAATCGTGTTGGAATTCTGTACCATTTTTTATGGGTAATATCAGAAATTAATTTCGTATCATATAAAAAATATGGCAATGTCAGAAATAAATTTCTATCATATAATTTTTTTTGTTGTGCCATGAGAATGGGAAAGAGCGGAGAAAAATGAACGGTAAAGTTTGTGTATTATACACCAATTTTACGGTTTAAACTAATCTATTGAATGATTCTGGTTCATGCCATATTAATTTCCCATTCTATCCTGGACAGAACTACATCGAGGTCGACCTTGTTTTTGCTTATAGTCAGGTCACCGAAACTATCCATTTGTGGTATAGGAATATTTCCAAAAATAGTAATAGTGGGCCCGCGTGGGAACCAAAGGAAAGCACGTGCAACTCTTCAACGGCGGAGTAACAACCGTGCGGCTGATAGAGGAGTGGTTTAGCTCCGGAGGGCGGGGAGGTCGGCAGCCTGAACCGTCCGCCGAATGGCAGGGAGGCCGGCAGCCAAAACCGTGCGCCGGGGGGTGTGGAGGCCGACGGTGAGTGGCTCGGCGCCGGAGGATGGGATGGACGTGAGAGAGCTAGCCGTGGACGGGCGCCAAACAGCGAGTGACCTTGGCGGCGTGTGTGGCCACAGGCGGCATGAGTAACCCATGCGGTGGTGTCGGGAGAATGTGAAATTGGGAAAGTTTGTTATTTTAAAATTAAAGTTGGGGAAATTTGGGTGAGGAAGAAAGCAGGATTGTCCGACTTTTCTCAGTACTCCAATACCAACAAACACTGACATGTGGTTTTCTGTGGTTATCATTACAAAAAAAGTATTATCATCCTAATGACCAAGAGATAATAATACTTTCCATTTATTTGCAAAAGATTGTTTGGTTACTTAGTATTTTCTTTTATGCTTTCATGCGATAAATGATTTGTTCATCCAATTTGCACCGGAGTACTTTATGTTCACATTCTTATATTTTATGAAAATAAAACTTCATGCTAACTCGATAGATTGATTGTGCAGGATGGCTACGAGTTGACAAAGAGATTTTTGATACACATACCTTGCTAATGACATTGAAAATAACATACAGGATGTTGTGCGAGCATATGTTATTCACGATCAAGATAGCATGGATTTAATAAATAATATAAAAAATAATATGTCGGTCTTGTTGCCTTTTATAATTATTACACTAAATTATGTGATATGATCTTATGATATTTTAAATATTATGTGGTTATTTTTATGTACTTAAATGTTTTTGCGCATCATTTACACTTGTAATATTTGTGAAACTACATAAAGTAGAGATCCATGTAATATTGTGACTGGAATAAGGTAGGGAGCCGTGGCGAAGCACGGGCATTCCACTAGTATTGAAACAAAAAGCCAATAGTTAACTTTGGAACGTTGCAATAGTTCAGATTGTTACTCCCCGGCCTTGGCACTGTACCCAAGTCATGAACTCGATTCCCCTATGTGGGTAGCTCCCGTCCCTTTCACGGTATTACCTTGTTGCTTGTACGAACTACATCTAATGCAGATGCAGGCACTCCATTGAACACCCTGTGTGAAAGTCCAAAGCACCATCGATCATCCTCAGCAGCCAAGACCTCGCCACTGCGTTTATGAACAACTGTAGCGCCTAGCACCCACTCGTGTATCTGAAGCAGCACGTGATTTCCGTTCAGTCCACCTCTAGGCGTACTCAAGGCCGGTAATGTACTGATCGATGTACAATATGGATGTTCAGAACTTCACGTAGCAATCCTAGTGTAAACTGAGGTACTCGACGGCTTACTCAGCTTGATCCACGGAAGCTATAGGTGGCGCTCAACAGCAGGTACACGACAACCTCCACGAGCCGCCATCCTATTGCCCAGTTTACCCCATCCGTTTTCCCGTGTACACCTCTGCTCAGCATCAACGAGTAGTCGTGTGGAGGTGCAAGGAGCTCGCCGTCGGGGACACTGACGATGGGGTGTTGGTGGTCAGGAGGAGCGGTGCCTCTCGAAGGGGATGATGGGAGGAAGTGGTGCTTTCGGTGGGGATTGGAAGAGAGAAGCCCGCTCGATCCCTTGCAGAGCTCTGGCACGAGCGCGGCGAACACAAACACGTCCGTCTGGCTCTAGGCCGCCCGCTCGATCCCTTGCAGAGCTCCGGCACGAGCGCGGCGAACACAAACACGTCCGTCTGGCGCTAGGCCGCGTGCCCCATGGAGTACTTTGCCGCGATGTGCCTGGGTATGACGGCGACGCCAACGTCCGGGCAAGCCAATGTCGCCGACACGGGCGGATAGGGATCCGGAGATACCGAGATAGATATGATGCCGTCCTTGTCTCCTTGACCTAGGCCAGGAATCGTTCGGCTCCCGCGTTTGTAGCTCAAGGTGCTAATTTATAGATAGATTATCAAGAAAAACAACCGGAAATACATAGGACTTGGGGAGGAGTCGTGCATACCTTGGACACCCGTTTCCTTTGTTGTCGCTCCTTTACCAATACGAACGGATCGATTCAACACAAACGAGGGACGACGATGGACGAACGGACGAAGGAAATATGACGGA
Organism: Lolium multiflorum; assembly: GCA_030979885.1. Taxonomy (NCBI): domain Eukaryota; kingdom Viridiplantae; phylum Streptophyta; class Magnoliopsida; order Poales; family Poaceae; genus Lolium; species Lolium multiflorum. The sequence continues at coordinate 16,759 of JAUUTY010000436.1, forward strand.
CCAAACCACGGAAACGTTTCTCCCTTTATTATTAGGTATAGATATAGACTAGGAAGCATGCCCGTGCGTTGCATCGGGACAAAAAGTCAACGAATACAATATAACTCAAAATCATGCACCCGTTGTTTTGGATAGAAATATGTGTCGTCTTCAACTACAAAATAATATTTACCCATCATTGCTTTATTAGTTTTTGTGCATGATCCATCTTTTATCTTTGGTTTCATTGCGACCATATGTCCTCCTCTAGGCTCCACATGGGCTAATTTTTGTTGTGCTGCGAGTATGGTATCCTCCATCTAGTAGCGAGACATGGGGGTAGCTATGCGTGTAGTAGCGATTTAGTTTATGCATCTCGTGAAAGAAGGAGATGCAATTTCGCCAATTGCGCGGTGGATATAGGCGTGGCCTCCTCTTGGCTCACTCCGGCCAAGTTCCATGGCCGTCGCTATTTCACTGATCAGGCGCGCACGGCCGGAGAACGGCTGCCGTAACGTGAGTACGTGACATGGCCAGTTGTTCGAGTGCAAATATGTGGTCGGCCTCTGCCATCTCTCTTTTCAGTCTAGCATTGGGTCCATTGACACACGATGCGAAGTCCAAATCTCATCATCGGTTCATGGCATCACAATTATGCCCATCCAGTTTAGCTCACAATTCCGCGTTGTTACCGATTGGTGCATCAGCCAGCGTAGAAGACCTCATCAGTTGTTGCTTGTTGATCGGCTGCTTGTGACGACTCAGGCTACTTGTAGACGTATATAAACTGGACAGGCCGGTCTGTCAGGGTGAGGTGAGACTATATATTGAAACAAAAAGCCAATAGTTAACTTTGGAACGTTGCAATAGTTCAGATTGTTACTCCCCGGCCTTGGCACTGTACCCAAGTCATGAACTCGATTCCCCTATGTGGGTAGCTCCCGTCCCTTTCACGGTATTACCTTGTTGCTTGTACGAACTACATCTAATGCAGATGCAGGCACTCCATTGAACACCCTGTGTGAAAGTCCAAAGCACCATCGATCATCCTCAGCAGCCAAGACCTCGCCACTGCGTTTATGAACAACTGTAGCGCCTAGCACCCACTCGTGTATCTGAAGCAGCACGTGATTTCCGTTCAGTCCACCTCTAGGCGTACTCAAGGCCGGTAATGTACTGATCGATGTACAATATGGATGTTCAGAACTTCACGTAGCAATCCTAGTGTAAACTGAGGTACTCGACGGCTTACTCAGCTTGATCCACGGAAGCTATAGGTGGCGCTCAACAGCAGGTACACGACAACCTCCACGAGCCGCCATCCTATTGCCCAGTTTACCCCATCCGTTTTCCCGTGTACACCTCTGCTCAGCATCAACGAGTAGTCGTGTGGAGGTGCAAGGAGCTCGCCGTCGGGGACACTGACGATGGGGTGTTGGTGGTCAGGAGGAGCGGTGCCTCTCGAAGGGGATGATGGGAGGAAGTGGTGCTTTCGGTGGGGATTGGAAGAGAGAAGCCCGCTCGATCCCTTGCAGAGCTCTGGCACGAGCGCGGCGAACACAAACACGTCCGTCTGGCTCTAGGCCGCCCGCTCGATCCCTTGCAGAGCTCCGGCACGAGCGCGGCGAACACAAACACGTCCGTCTGGCGCTAGGCCGCGTGCCCCATGGAGTACTTTGCCGCGATGTGCCTGGGTATGACGGCGACGCCAACGTCCGGGCAAGCCAATGTCGCCGACACGGGCGGATAGGGATCCGGAGATACCGAGATAGATATGATGCCGTCCTTGTCTCCTTGACCTAGGCCAGGAATCGTTCGGCTCCCGCGTTTGTAGCTCAAGGTGCTAATTTATAGATAGATTATCAAGAAAAACAACCGGAAATACATAGGACTTGGGGAGGAGTCGTGCATACCTTGGACACCCGTTTCCTTTGTTGTCGCTCCTTTACCAATACGAACGGATCGATTCAACACAAACGAGGGACGACGATGGACGAACGGACGAAGGAAATATGACGGACCAAACCACGGAAACGTTTCTCCCTTTATTATTAGGTATAGATATAGATTTTCTGTTTCAAATGCACATCACATGTATCTAAATAATTTAGACGCTCGAAATTCAACATAATTTAAGGAAATCCTTATAAGGGTTTCCAGGCTTAATGCAACGCCATAACAATATATTCTTAAATATTCCTAGCAATTTTTAGTATTGTATAACTTTTCTTCTCCAAAGCTCAATTCAAGTTTTATATTTTTACAAGGAGTTTAATTCAAAATTAAGTAAACTTTTCCATCCGTAGAATATGAAAACATTATACTATCATTCTATCATATTGGAAGATTTGAATGCGCATAATTTGAGAATATGCACTAAATTATTATGAAAGTTTTTTGTCAAATGCGTATGTACCATTGGTGTTGAAGGGAGCTGATGATCCAACAAGCGCCACACATCCGCATCGCGACTCCTTCCCCGTCAAGTTCTCCGTCTTTATCTGCTTTCTCTACTCCCAGACCCATTGGATGTGAAGGCCTTGATGTAACGGGGTGAGATGGTGATGATGGAGACGAAGAAGCTCACACAGGAAATCAACCTCGGTGGGAAACAAAATAAAAAACTGAAAAAGGACGGATGGCTCTCTCCTCTAGCCACCACCTCCTCCTTCGGCGTGCTCCCTGATCTCCGGTGATCTCTTCAAGCTGCTCCGATAATCTCCCGTGGCTCCCCAAGGTGATCTCCTTCATGGCTCCCCCTCCCCCCCTCTTGGCTGTTGGAAAGTTTCTTTTGAATCAATCCTAGACAATGGTTTTTGCAACAAGGCTTCTGGGTTTCTCCTTCTCTGGCCGAATAATTGGCTGGCCCTAGTTAATCACAAGGATTCTCTCTGGTTGGTAAATCTTTACGTGATGGGGAGGTTTTCTACTCTGGATCTTCTATTAGATTCCCATCCCATCTGGTTTTTGTACAAGATTGCCTTGTTTCTGCACCTGGTTTTTCATCATTTTCGGAACCCACTCCTCTAAGATGGAGGGTGACTTTCTCTCATGTGGGTCAAATGTATTCAAAAATCCCTATGGGTAAATCTGGTTTCCTTATTTTGAAGCCTCAGGCAAAAAGGATTATTTTTGTTGATCCTAAAGAGCAGGTGATCTCTGCTAGATTTCTCCTCCAAGGTGAACAAATCAATACTGGCCTTATTCTGGACTTCAAAGATCAATCTATTTTGGTGGGTGAATGCGTTGGCTCTTCTATTTATTCTCTGAAGGAGGATACACTTTCCCCTGCTCCTAAGAATATTAGCAACTCAAGGAGTTTTGCTCAAGTGGTAAAATCTTCAAATTATCTTAAGACCCCCTCCTTGCCAGAAGCTCCACCTATTCATTGGAAGGCATCTTGCTCTTCTTTTCATGATGGTTCTAGCACATTTCAAGCTTTTCTTCTGTTGAGACCTCAAGCAAAGAGGCTGGTTCTTCTTGACACCCATGAGGAAATTTTGGATGCTAGGTTTCTATTAGAAAATGAGAGGGTTCATTCTGGTTTGATCCTGGACCTACAATCACACACTGTTGTCGTGGGTGAACGCATTATTTCGGATTCCCTGGTTTTAGGAGTGAACATTCTGAAGTCCTCAAATTCAAAGCGTGACAATTACCAGAAGAGCAATATTCCTCAAGGCACAAAGAATGATCTTGCTTTCGATTTCTCTAAAGGAGTATCCTTTCAAGCAGCATGCAAAAGTAAGTTTGGTCATCCTATTACACCTGCCAATGCTTCACATAGAAGAGCTTTTTTGCTTCTGGTTTCTTTTGGAAGAGCCAGCTTTAAACTTGATATTCATACTGTGGCTATTGGTCTACAATCCTGCTTTGGGGGCATTGCTTCTTCCTTCAAAGTTAAACATTTAAGAGATAGAAGCTACCAATTCTTCGTGGCTTCAACAGCAGTAGGGTTTGAAATTTACAATCAATCAAAAGTTTGCACCCCTATGTTTGAATTGTTTATTAATCTTTGGGGCAAAGGTGGTCCAAATTGGTTGGTTGAAGAGAAGAAATATTACAAAGAATCTGATTCAGAATGGCAAGTGGTAAAAAGGAAAAAAAATCTTCTTTTACAAACTCCCAGCGCTTGTCGGTGTTTCAACGCATGCAATATCCTCCTAGTCAACCTTCTTTGGCACCCGAGGATTTCTCTCCCCGACAAACGGCTACTTCCTCGGATTATGCTTCCCCTCATCAAAGCTTTCCTTCAAATAGATCATCATCTCATGCAAATTTACCGGGTCTAATTCCCTTCTTCAAATTTGCCTCCTTCAATTCTATTAAATGGCCAAATGACAGTTACCTTACCTGGTTTAAGGCCCATGAGCCGGCGCCTTTAATTCAGGAGGTTTCCTCTTTTAGTGATATTTCGGGATTCCCTTTTGAGGAAAAAATATCCCCTGCCTTTGTCGTCTCTGTCTCCTCGCATTCGCCACCCTCGTCTTCTCCGCAACCGCCTCCGCCACCGACCACCATCGCTGAGCTGTCGGAGGCTCTGACTCCGACAATGGCTAATATCCCCATCGATCCCAGGCCCTTCGTCCCCCACGGCTACCAGATTCAGCACATCGAGGGGAGGCTCGCAGTGAAGAGGGTGGTCATGCCGCGCCGCCCAAGGGAGCATGAACAATACGCCATCGCCACCATTGATCCTTTCCCAGAAGGTTTGGTTCCTTTCAACAATGTCAGAGATGTTCTAGGGGAGTACTTAACAGAGGTTGCTAGAGTTGGTTTTGTCTCTCTGCAATCTTGCCCATTTGGTGCTGCATATGTTCAGTTCAGGAATGTTAGTGACAAGGACATGCTTATTTCTTCTAGCCCTAATCAGTTTGGTGATGTTACTGTTTCCTTTGTCAGTCATGATGAGGGAGTTAACTAGAGGGGAGTTACTTTCAACAGAGATGTCTGCTTGCTCCTAGTTGGCCCTCCTTTAGATCACATGAAAACTGAAGATTTGAATGCTTGTTTCTCTGATATTGGACCTTTGTTGTTGTGGGAAAGGGACCCAAATAGAAAGGGAAGAGTGCTAGTCAAGGTGAGGGTTACTGACCTCCAAGATATTCCAAGAAGTATCAGGATGACTGAAAGTTCAAGGCCAGAGGCAGAGTCTTGGACTTTTCTTGTTGAGGTGCTGCAACAAAACCTCCTTGGTGGAGGGCCACCAGATGAAGATCATGTGCCTGATGAGGGAATAGACCCTCACCCCATGCCTGGCCATGCCTTACCTGCACCTCTGTTACACCCAGGTCCACCACAGCTAAATGTTTAGAATAATGCAGATGTTGCTGATGGGTGGGGACATTGGGCTATGGAGCCAGTTCAAGAACAACCTCAACCTATGGAAGTGGAACAGCAGGAGCAACTTAACAATCATATGCCTGAACAGCCAGATGAAGTTGATATGGCTGATGAAGACCAAGGACCTCCTCTGCCATATGCAACTAGCTTTGTTCAGATTTCTTCCTCTAGCTCTGAAGACACTGCTTCCCATGTTCTTGCAGACACTGCTGTTGTTTCATCTGCTCTTTGGATCAAGCTAGTCTTATTCAATCTGCACCACCGCTGGGAGAAGGTTTACTGAATATTTTACAAGCTTACTCTACTGAAGAAGATGTTGTGGTTTTTTTTATCTCAGCCTGACAACCCTGGTCCATCTTTGGTTCCTTCTGTTACACAAGAGTTGCATCACATGGAGGAAAGCCTTTTCTTACCTGACAATGTGCAGATGGTTCCACCAAATGAAGCCCACCTGCAGTTGACACTTCGAAGAGTACAAACACACTTCTTTCCCATCCCTGAGGAGCATGATTTGACCACAAGGTTTTCATCAGCAGGGCTGCTTCTTTGGGAGAAGTACTTTGCTTCCCATTTGCATGGTTCTGGAAATCCAAACAATTGCTCTATGGTGGAAATACCTGTGAGTTGGTTTAATTTCATTACTCTCATGCTCTTAACTCCAGAAAAATTTGATTGGGCAAAAAGCTTTCTTTCATCACAACTTTGGGACATTCTTAAAGAACCTATGAATTCGGAAGCTACTATCCAATTTGTTATACCAGACTCTTGTGATACCTCTAAGGCTCCTCTCTGTATTACATTGTCTGATCAGGATGAAGGATACTCTTCTCCTACATCCACAGAAGGGATTCTCATAACCCCTAAAAGGAAGAGAAGGGGGTAAAGGTGCACTGGTAGAATCTGAGGTAAGAAGAAGCCCCAGACTTGTGTTGTTAAAAGATGGATATAAAAACCATGCCAACTACTCAGATAAACATTGCCTCACCTGCAATGCTGCTCCACCTATGATCAATTCTAAAGTGGTTAAGAACTTGGCAATATCTTTTTGCAAGGTGCCAGAAGAAACTGTAGAAAATAAAATCCTGAAGAAAAGCAAGGTCTCTGGTGGAGACAACAAGACTATAGTGCCACCTGGGGTGATAGGTCAGAAGAAGACCGAGAATGCCTCCACAAGCTCACAGAACAAGCCCAGTGAGAAGGGGAATAAGAAGCCTGTTGTCATGGAACAGTTGGCCAACAAGAAAGCTCCCAAATAGTTATCAATGCATATCCTTTTTTATGATTTTGATTTTCTTGGGGCCTGTTTGCCCCCAGTGCATCCTATGGAATTGTTAAAGTTCGCTTTTGTCAGTTTGTTCCTGTACTATGTGAACTTGTTAAGTACCTCTGCTGCTTGTGATGTAATGAGATTATCCTTGATCTTTTGGATGCCTAGAGTACACTTTGCTGTGGGCTGGCTATGGAAAAATCTTGGGATTTCTATTTTCGTGCCCTCAGGTCCTTAGTTGTACTCAGTTTTCCCCAGCTCCTTAGTTTTCCTCAATTTATCCCAAACGTTTGTCGAAACCCGCGAAGCGGCTGCACGAGGATTCCGTTTAGTTGACCGTTCACACGTGTGGGGGCCGTCGTGTGGGGCCGCGTCGTGTGGGCCCGCGTCGCGTGGGGCTGGTAGAAAGGGACCGCGTGGACAGACGAAGCGTTTGGTTGCACGTGAACAGGAGCCGGGTTCGTCTCTGCCCAAATTGGCATTATTGGTGCACCTTTTTCCCTCTTTCTCGTCCTTTTCACCAAATTAGTATAAAATCTGGAGAAGCTTGCATTTCTGACTTTCTTTCAATTATTTGTGCCTTTGGCCCCCGTTGTTTGCCCAATATGGCAGCAAATCTAGTACTCCCTCTGGTCCATATGTATGTAGTTAAATCTGGAAGCAAATCTCCAGGATAATGTACGATAAATTCATAGTCATAGTAAATCAAGAAAACTAAGTACGGCCAACAAAATATAGTAGACTAGGGATAGATAATCCCTAGATAATATGGATAGATAATAGGCTGCATACACAGCAGCCAACATAATAACAGGTTCTTCACAGCACCATCATACTAACATAACAACAAGGATCCCTAGCTAACAACAAAGGGATCCCAACAACAAGAGGAGGCAGCAAAGAAGCAGCAACCAATCGCCTACCCCATCTGCCTCCACTTCTTGCTCTTGCTCCCCTTGGGAGCCTTGGGCTTGAGCGGAGGCATGCGCCCAGCGGAGATCTCCACCCGCTGGAGCTGCGGAGGTGCATGCCGAGCGCCCTGTGCTTGGCGCGGAAGGAGGGACGTTCACCGTCGTGCCGACATTGGGGAAGGTGTTGCTGATGTTCTCGCATGCGTGGCGAGGCAGTTGAAGTCCGTGGCGCCTCTCCCCAGTGCGAAGGGGCACCAGACACCTCCTGCAGATATATCGTCGACTGCAGCCTCTCCACACTCACAGTCTTGGACGTCCTCCTCCTCGCCGCCGCCGACGCCGCCCCACATCCGATCCATATCAAACAGAAACTAGTGAATGAGTTGCAACGATGACTAACGACATGATAACAAAGTTAAGAAAAACAGAGTCAGCCTCAAGTTAGAGTGGACATGATTATATATCTACGGGAGGTGTTAGCGAACTAAAGCTCATGCACAACAGATTTGTACACAGCAATGGTTGTTGAACCCTCCCTGTAAAAATTTGTGCCCAACCATTCATCATAGGCAAAGAAACAGATTCTAGATCTGAACTAGATCTGAACTTGAACACATTCTGAGATTATTGCAAAATTAAACTGTTGATATCTTATGATTAGTGACAAAATAACCGATTGAGATCCCATGATTACTTGCATAAATTAAATATTGAGATCCAATATTACTGCATAAATTAACCGAACAGCCGAACCCCAAATCTTAAACGAAATCAAGAAGTGATCAAAACAAAATGGAATAAAATCGCGCAAATATTAGCCCAATACTCATCCATCTACAGATCCATCTACACCAGCAAAAATAGGGTTCAAAAAGGAATGGGAACAAAAAGGAAGCAAACCGTAGTTACCTCGTTCCATGGGTCCTCCAGGGAGGTGTCGTAGAGGTTCGGGCGGGACGTACGGCACGGGGTCATAGGGGTCCCATCCCGCTCGGATCTGGACGCCACCGGGGCAGCAGCTCCGATGCACCGGCGACGGCGGCGGCGAAGGTCGTCCGTAGAGGGGACGGTGCCGAAGATGGAGGCGTCGCGCTTCGAGCCAACCTCGACGATGGGATTGGCATTCTCCTTGTCCATCTCTCCGGCGGAGGAAGAGGAAGAGGGAGAGGGAGAGGGTTTTTTGCTTTGGAGAAGATGATGGGACGTGAGAGTTGGCGATGCGAGCGAGTGAGAGTGAAAGAGATAGTGAGAGGAGGCGTCTATAAAGGCGAGGGGTGGTTAACTGCGGCCCGTGCGTCACGTACGTCTTGGACGCGACACGCGGATTGCATCGTCCGATGCGACCCGTCTACGCGTCAACAATTGCACGGGTCCTCGAGTGGAAATTTAGATACTCAGTGAGTCTTATACGCATTTTTTGTGTGCTCAATTTTCCCTGAGTGCTAATACGCTAGTGCACGTTTACCTCAAGTTGGTCAACAGAGAGTCAACGACTTCTCCACCGCGACCGCGTCTACGCGTCAACAGTTGCCGTGTCTCGAGTCTAACCCTGGAAATTTAGATATCCTCAGGATAAATCAGTTTTATACTAGCATTTTTGTGTGCTCAATTTCCCCTTGAGTGCTATGCTAGTGTATACTCGTTTTACCCTCAAGTGGTTGGTCAACAGAGAGTCAACAAATGGGATTAACTAGTTAAATGAGTCATTTAATGTGCAAAAAATCGAAAAAAAGTGGCACTTACTCATGGAGTCCACAAATTGCCACTTCTCAAATCATAGATAAATCAAGTTTTACCACAAATTGCCACTTCTCAAATCACCTAGTAGCTGTGAAGGTGCATGGTTTTCCACAATAAGCCCTTCCCAAAACAGCTTCCCCCAAATCATACTTTGTCTAAATAAGGCCCAATTCTCACACTGATGTATATTGGTATTGCAAATAGTTTGAGGTAGGCCAAGATGGGTTTCATTGTACAAAACACGCATTTTCCATTTTTTAAATCTCATATTTGAATCCCTTAGTCTATTTACTACTCAGTTGCCCTTGGTTTCTTGATAGTACTCAGTTTTGCCCTCTCCCTTCACAAATTCTCGCAGACGTGCAACATTGCCCTGATTGGTCTAGCCCATGTCACGCGGATCGGGCCCCGTCGACCGTTGATCGTATGATATAGAGAACGGGCAGGATAACCTCTCTCTCTCTCTCTCTAGCGGTTAGTGCTTCCACCCTCTAAGTATGCTGAAGGCTTTTCTGTATTATTTTTCACACGCTAAAAATTATAAACTATTTTAGGCGTTATTTTTCCATAAAACATTAAACCATCACAGTTGTTGTTACCATTGCTTTTGCATAAAAAAAATGATAAACCATCACCGATTTGTTGTTTCCATTTTCACATAAAAAATGATAAACCATCAACAATTTGTTGTAGCCACATTACTTTTCACGCAAAAAAAAATGATAAACCATCACCGATTTGTTGTTGCATTACTTTTCACGCAAAAATGATAAACCATCAACAATTTGTTGTAGCCATTACTTTTCACGCAAAAATATGATAAACCATCACCGATTTGTTGTTGCCATTACTTTTCATGCAAAAAATGATAAACCATCAACAATTTGTTGTAGCCATTACTTTTCACGCAAAAAAATGATAAACCATCACCTAATTTGTTACAAAAGCTGGTATCAGTGAGACCTAACCAAGTTTGGCATACATGATGGCATACCTATAACAACAAGGAATATCTAAAAGGAAAGTTTCAGAAAATTTGAAATTTAGGGTGAAAATGATGCCATACATGATGTTGTTTTTCGAGGTTTTGACCTGAAAATCAATTGGGTATTATAAAGGGAAATAAAAAGTTCGAAAAATGTAAAAACGAAACAATCTATCTATCTATGTATAGAAGATCAGCTGTATTAAATTTGAGGTTATTTAGAGAAGGTAGAAAAAATCACCTTGTTAGAAAAGCTGGTTTCGGCGAGACGAAACGGCATGCGCTTAAGCAAAGTGATTTTTTTGAACATCTCCAAATGACCCCAAATTTGCCATACATGATGCCATACATGTAACCCTATCTAAAAAGTGTCAAAAAAGTTTGCCCAACCGTATAGCTCTATCAAAAAGAACCTCACCATAGCGCTAGTATAATTTTGGGATAGTTACAAACTTTCGTTACCTAACCTTCAACATGAAACTTGTTTTAAAATTCATTTTAGCCTACAAGAAACAAATCCCAACTTGATTCGAGCACCCACGGCCTCCCAACGATGCCGGTGCGATATCGGCATGGTGGCTGGCTATGCTCGCGCCCACCTTTAGGTCAACGTCGGATGCACCCTCAATCCCATCCCCTCATTCGATCACTGACACACAGAGATACGCAGAGGCCAATGCCGAACGTACATGCCGATGCCAATGCCGAACATGCATGCACGCCCGGCGTGGGCACGGCCACGCCCCATTTCCCGCTATGCTGGACGCACGGACCGCCGAGGTCACCCGTATACACCTCTCCTCGGCACCCACCTACACGCCGGAAAGGAGACACTAGTTTTCTCATTGCTCGCGTTCGTGTCCAACACCGTTCATTCCAAAGTTTGAGGTGGTCGTCGTGTCGAACCAGTTCTTCTCTTCTTTGCATGGTTAAACGCGTCTAGTTCATATCTATCTAATGCGTATGGTCTCGCGCCTCATGCGGTTCTTTGTGGACGTCGATCTCTCTAAAACTTGCATGTTGTCTCGTGCCATCGCTGTACGGATCTAATCCTACCCATTATTGCCTTGTATCCAGCGTCATGGCCCCACTTGTCATTGATATCTGAGAAGCCCCACTCGTTAAGCGTTTTAGTGGGGATACAGCGATGCTGCGGTCAAACAAGATGAATGGTCTGGGCGTGTCTTTGCAGAAGCTCTCGTGGCCCACTGGTCAGAAGATAACGGTCAACCGTCGGGCAGCCGGCCGTTACATCACGTGTGATGGTTTGAGACAAACGGCTTAGGTGGCCCGGGGAAAAACTAAGGAGCTGAAACTAAGCTTTGCTGTGGGCTGGTTAAACAAAAATCCTTTTGTTGTCTATGGATAATTGCAAATCTTGCAAAATTATGAACTGGAACCTGAGGGGTATTAATTCAGAGAAGAAATGGTTGGCTCTCTCTAATAAAATTGAAGAATCTGGCTGTGATATTATTTTCCTACAAGAAACTAAGAGAGTGTTATTTGACTTGGCTTACATCAAAAAATTCTGTTCCAGGAAATTCAATAAATTTGAGTTTGTACCTTCTGTGGGGGCTTCTGGTGGTTTGATAATTATTTGGAATGGTGCACTTTTCAATGGTGAACTGGCTTTTCTCCAATGATTTTTCAGTCTCTGTGAAGCTCACTTGTAATCTATCAAATGACTCTTGGATTCTAACTAATATTTATGGACCCTGCCAAAATGATAAAAAAGCTATCTTTTTAGATTGGTTTGCCAACATTGACATGCCCCAAGACACTGATTGGCTTATCATGGGTGACTTTAACTTCATCAGAAGTCCCTCAGATAGAAACAAACCTGGTGGGGACCTAAATGACATGCTTTTGTTCAATGAAGCTATTAGTAACCTGGGTATTATTGAACTACCTTTAAAAGGAAGAAAGTTTACTTGGAGCAACATGCAGAAAGATCCCCTCCTGGAAAAATTAGATTGGGTTTTCACATCTCCCTCCTGGACAGTCTCTTACCCAGCTTCTTTTTCTTATCCTCTTGTGAAGCCCACCTCAGACCATGTCCCCTGTGTTGTTGTTTTCAATACAAAGATTCCAAAAGCTAAAGTCTTCAGAATTGAGAATCATTGGATGCAACATAGTGATTTTAAGCAAATTGTCCAAAATTCTTGGAGAATTCCTATTGGCCATGTGGATAGTGCAAAAAAGATAAATGCAAAATTTAAGAACTTAAGAAGAAGTCTCAAGTTGTGGGCAAAAAACATGTCTGGCTTAAAAAATCTTATTGATAAGGTTAATGAAGTTATTTCTTGGTTTGACATGTTGGAAGAATTCAGAACCTTATCCTTATCTGAATGGGATCTGAGAGACACTCTCAAAACACACCTCATAACTCTTTTACAGAATCAAAATACTTACTGGAAGCAAAGAGGGAAAATTAAGTGGGTCAAGTTAGGTGATGCAAACACCAGGTTCTTTCATACAAAGGCCACTATCAATTACAGAAACAACTACATTGCAATGCTTCAGAACTCAGACCAAGTGGAAGTCTTTGACCATGAAGGGAAAGCAGCAATTTTATGGAAAGCTTTCAAGGATAGAATGGGACAGTCTGATCACCCAGAGATGCAGTTCAATCTTGAAAGCATTCTTGACTCAAACATTACTGATGACATGAATTTGACTCTACAAGCTCCATTTTCTGACAAGGAAATTGAAGAAATGGTCAAGCTTTTGCCAAATGATAAGTCTCCTGGACCTGATGGTTTTAACAATGAATTTCTGAAGCAGTGCTGGTCTATCATTGCTACTGATGTCAAGAAATTAATAAGAGACTTCCATGCTGGGAATCTTAACCTGGAAAGTATAAATTCCTCCTTCATTACTCTGGTTCCAAAAATGGACAGCCCAAGCACACCTGGAGATTTTAGACCTATCTCTCTGCTAAACTGTGTCCTCAAAATTATCACCAAGCTACTGGCTAATAGACTCCAAGAGATCATCCTCTCTTTGGTGCACAAAAATCAATATGGTTTCCTCAAGAAAAGATCTATTCAAGACTGCCTAGGATGGGCTTTTTAATATTTATTTCAATGTCATCTATCAAAAGAGGAGATACTAATTCTTAAGCTGGACTTTGAAAAAGCATTTGATAAAATTGAGCATGCAACTATTCTCAAAATCCTTAAGGCAAAATGCTTTGGTGAAAAGTGGATTAGATGGATATCTATGATTCTTAGTACTGGGACTTCTGCTGTCATGTTAAATGGTGTCCCTAGAAAGAAATTTTACTGCAGAAGAGGTGTACGACAGGGGGATCCACTATCTCCACTGTTATTTGTGCTTGCAGCTGATTTCCTTCAATCTATCTTGAACAAAGCTATGGGTCAGAATATCTTATCAAAACCAATCCCTTGCCCACCATGTCGTGACTTTCCTGTGATCCAATATGCTGATGACACATACCTTGTCATGAAGGCAGATGCAATTCAATCTATTCTACACTCTTTTGCTGCCTCCACTGGTCTCAAAGTAAATTATCAGAAATCTAGCATGATGCCTATTAATATGAATCCTGACAGATTGGCTCATTTTGCTGCCACTCTGAACTGTAAAGTGGGAACCCTCCCTTTCACATATTTGGCTCTCTGATACGCGTAGATGCACACGTCCGTTGGGAACCCCAAGTGGAAGGTATGATGCGTATAGAAGCAAGTTTCCCTCAGTATGAAACCAAGGTTTAATCGAACCAGTAGGAGCCAAGAAGCACGTTGAAGGTTGATGGTGGCGAAATGTGATGCGGCGCAACAACAGGGATTCCGGCGCCAACGTGGAATCTGCACAACACAACCAAAGTACTTTGTCCCAACGAAACAGTGAGGTTGTCAATCTCACCGGCTTGCTGTAACAAAGGATTAAACGTATCGAGTGGAAGATGATTGTTTGCAAGAAAACAGTAAACACAATTGCAGTAGATTGTATGCTATGTAAAGAATAGGACCGGTCCATGAGTTCACTAGAGGTGTCTCTCCCATAAGATAAAAGCATGTTGGGTGAAAAAATTACAGTCGGGCAATTGACAAATAGAGAAGCATAACAATGCATATACATGATATGATAAATATAGTGAGATTTAATTGGGCATTACGACAAAGTACATAGACCGCCATCCAGCTGCATCTATGCCTAAGTCCACCTTCAGTTATCATCCGAACCCATTCGCATTAAGTTGCTAAGCAGCAGACAATTGCATTAAGTATGGTGCGTAATGTAATCGACAACTACATCCTTAGACATAGAATCAATGTTTTATCCCTAGTGGCAACAACACATCACAACCTTAGAACTTTAATCACTGTCAGTGTCAATGAAGGCATGAACCCACTATCGAGCATAAATACTCCCTCTTGGAGTTAAGAGCAAAAACTTGGCCAGAGCCTCTACTAATAACGGAGAGCATGCAAGATCATAAACAACACATAAACAATAGATTGATAATCACCATAACATAGTATTCTCTATCCATCGGATCCCAACAAACACAACATATAGTATTGAGATAGATGATCTTGATCATGTTAGGCAGCTCCAAGATCCAGCAATGAAGCACAACAAGGAGAAGACGACCATCTAGCTACTGCTATGGACCCATGGTCCAGGGTGAACTACTCACTCATCACTCCGAGCGATCATGGCGATGAAGAGTCCTCCAGGAGATGAATCCCCTCTCCACGTGTGCGGAGGCGATCTCCCTGAATCCCGAGATGGAATTCACGGCGGCGGCGTCTCTGGAAGGTTTTCCGTATCGACGCTCTCACGGGGTTTCGCGACGGAGGCTTTAGGCAGGCGGAGAGTGGGGGGCCACACGGGGCCCCACACCCTGGGTCGGCGCGGCCGGGGCTGGGCCGCGCCGCCCTATGGTGTCGGCGCCTCGTGGCCCCACTTCCTTCCCTCTTCGGTCTTCTTTCGTGCAAAAATAGGACCCTGGCGAAGATTTCGTCCAATTCCGAGAATATTTCCTTACTAGTTTTGAAACCAAAAACAGCAGACAAAATGGCTCTTCGGCATCTTGTTAATAGGTTAGTTCAGAAAATGCATAAATATGACATATAATGTGCATAAAACATGTGGTATCATCAATAAAGTAGCATGGAACATAAGAAATTATCGATACGTCGAGGCGCCAGCACATCCCCAAGCTTAGTTTCTGCTCGTCCCGAGAGGTAAAACGATAACAAAGATAATTTCGAAGTGACATGCCATCATAATCTTGATCATACTATTTGTAAATATATGTAATGAATGCAGCGATCAAAACAAAGGTAATGACATGAGTAAACAAGTGAATCATATAGCAAAGACTTTTCATGAATAGTACTTCAAGACAAGCATCAATAAGTCTTGCATAAGAGTTAACTCATAAAGCAATAAATCAAAGTAAAGGTATTGAAGCAACACATAGGAAGATTAAGTTTCAGCGGTTGCTTTCAACTAGTAACATGTATATCTCATGGATATTGTCAACATAAAGTAATATAACAAGTGCAATATGCAAGTATGTAGGAATCAATGCACAGTTCACACAAGTGTTTGCTTCTTAAGGTGGAGGAGATAGGTAAACGACTCAACAATAAAAGTAAAAGAATGGTCCTTCAAAGAGGAAAGCATCGATTGCTGTATTTGTGCTAGAGCTTTTATTTTGAAAACATGAAACAATTTTGTCAACGGTAGTAATAAAGCATATGAGTTATGTAAATTATATCTTACAAGTTGCAAGCCTCATGCATAGTATACTAATAGTGCCGCCCTTGTCCTACTTAGCTTGGACTACCGGATCTTTGCACATGTTTCAACAAGTGTCACAAAGGGGTACCTCCATGCCGCCTGTACAAAGGTCTAAGGAGAATGCTCGCATTTTGGATTTCTCGCTTTTGATTATTCTCAACTTAGACATCCATACCGGGACAACATGGACAACAGATAATGGACTCCTCTTAAATGCATAAGCATGTAGCAATGGTTATTATTCTCATATGAGATTGAGGATATATGTCCAAAACTGAAACTTCAACCATGATTCATGGCTTTAGTTAGCGGCCCAATGTTCTTCTCTAACAATTTTGCATGCTCAACCACTAAAATGATAGATCCTTCAGACAAGACAGACATGCATAGCAACTCACATGATATTCAACAATAGTTGATGGCGTAACATGGTTATCGCACAACAAGCAACTTAATAAAATATAAAGTGCATAAGTACATATTCAATACTACGATAGTTTTAAAGGCTATTTTGTCCCATGAGCTATATATTGCAAAGGTGAATGATGGAATTTTAAAGGTAGCACTCAAGCAATTTACTTTGGAATGGCGGAGAAATACCATGTAGTAGGTAGGTATGGTGGACACAAATGGCATAGTAGTTGGCTCAAGGATTTGGATGCATGAGAAGTATTCCCTCTCGATACAAGGTTTAGGCTAGCAAGGTTATTTGAAGCAAACTCAAGGATGAACAGGTGCAGCAAAACTCACATAAAAGACATATTGTAAACATTATAAGACTCTACACCGTCTTCCTTGTTGTTCAAAACTCAATACTAGATATTATCTAGACCTTAGAGAGACCAAATATGCAAATCAAATTTTAGCAAGCTCTATGTATTTCTTCATTAATGGGTGCAAAGCATATGATGCAAGAGCTTAAACATGAGCACAACAATTGCAAAGTATCACATTATCCAAGACATTTTTAGTTACTACATGTAGCATTTTCCAATTCCAACCATATAACAATTTGAAGAAGAAACTTCGCCTTGAACATTATGAGTAAAAACTAAGGACATATGTGTCCATATGCAACAGCGGAGCGTGTCTCTCTCCCACAAAGTGAATGCTAGGATCCATTTTATTCAAACACAAACAAAAACAAAAACAAACCGACGCTCCAAGTAAAGAACACAAGATGTGATTGAATAAAAATATAGTTTCAGGGAGGAACCTGATGATGTTGTCGATGAAGAAGGGATGCCTTGGGCATCCCCAAGCTTAGACGCTTGAGTCTTCTTAAAATATGTAGGGTTGAACCAGGGGTCATCCCCAAGCTTAGAGCTTTCACTCCTCTTGATCATAGTATATCATTCTCCTCTCTTGACCCTTGAAAACTTCCTTCACACCAAACTTCAAGCAAACTCATTAGAGGGTTAGTGCACGATTAATAATTCACACATTCAGAGGTGACACAAACATCTTTACACTTCTGGACATTGCATAAAGCTACTAGACATTAATGGATCAAAGAAATAAATCCAACATAGCAAAAGAGGCAATGCGAAATAAAGCGCAGAATCTGTCAAAAACAGAGATCGTAGGCAGATTTAAAGCTGGCACCACTTGCTCAAATGGAAAAACTCAAAACTAATGAAAGTTGCGTACATATCTGAGGATCACGCTCGTAAATTGGCAGATTTGTTGAATTTTCTACTAGAGAGGCTGTGCCCAGATTCGTGACAGACAGCAATGCTGTTGTAAGCGATCCCAAATATAACATCAACTTTGACATAGAAACTTTACTTGCACAAAAACATGATAAGGAGGGTTGCTACAGTAGTAAACAACTTCCAAGACTCAACAAAACAAAAATTGCTGTAGTAAAAACATGGGTTGTCTCCCATAGCGCTTTTCTTTAACGCCTTTCAGCTAGGCAGAAAGTGTGTATCAAGTATTATCAAGAAATGTGTGTCAACCTTACCTTGGGCTTTATCCTTACCTTTCTTGTGTTTTTCTTTCCCTTTGGTTTAGGAAATATATGATTTCCCCCGGTATAGAGGTGAATTTCAGAGTGCCTTCTCCCACATCAATAACTGCTCCCAATAGTTTAGCAAGGATCTTCCGAGTATGATTTTTCCTGTTTCAATAACAAGATAACCAATGGATATTGTTCTTCCAAGAATGGTTGTATGCACACCTGCAGCTATTTCCTTAGGAATTATAATAGAGTTATCAATGAGAGTTATTTCTTCTCCTCCTTCATCGACTCCCCAAAGTTTCAAAGATTTATAAATGCTTTCAGGCATAAGGCAAAATTCATACATAATATCACGGTAGGCATGAAGAGTTCGATCACCGATAACAATTTTAACAGCAGGATCCCATAATGAAGGTTTAAATTCTCTAAGACTTGTTCAAGACGATTACGAACACGGTGATAATTGTCATTCAAGCGAGATGTACTTATCTCGAGATTGTTCAATCTATTATAAATGCTAATAAGGGCTGAATCAAAGTTATTAGCTGAATCATGTGATGCAACCAATTTCTTTATGTTATAAGCTTGATCCCCATTACAATGAAGGAAATCTCCTCCTACTAAAGTGTCCAAAGCATATCTATAGCGAACCATAAGACCAAAATAAAAATTACTAAGGAGCAAACTTAGAGTCATTTGAGGTTCATTTTTACGATAAGAAGTAAAAATTCTAGACCAAGCATCCTTAAAACTCTCCTCATCCCCTTGTTTAAAAGTAAAAACTAATTCCTCAGGTGAAGAAGTAACAGGTTCAGAGCTAGACATGGTAACAAAAGTAAAAAAAAAATTTGTATTTTTAATATAGAGTGCAAGACAATAAATAAAGCAAACTAGATAAAGTAAATGCAAGTAACTAATTTTTTGTGTTTTTGATATAGAGAGCAAGACAGTAAATAAAGTAAAACTAGCAACTAATTTTTGTGTTTTGTTTAGGTGCAGCAAACAAAGTAGTAAATAAAATAAAGCAAGACAAAAACAAAGTAAAGAGATTGAAAGTGGAGACTCCCTTGCAGCGTGTCTTGATCTCCCCGGCAATTTGGCTTGATACGCGTAGATTCACACGTCCGTTGGGAACCCCAAGTGGAAGGTATGATGCGTATAGAAGCAAGTTTCCCTCAGTATAAAACCAAGGTTTAATCGAACCAGTAGGAGCCAAGAAGCACGTTGAAGGTTGATGGTGGCGAAATGTGATGCGGCGCCACAACAGGGATTCCGCGCCAACGTGGAATGCACAACACAACCAAAGTACTTTGTCCCCACGAAGCAGGTGGTTGTCAATCTCACCGACTTGCTGTAACAAAGGATTAAACGTATCGAGTGGAAGATGATTGTTTGCAAGAAAACAAACACAATTGCAGAGATTGTATGCTATGTAAAGAATAGGACCGGGGTCCACAGTTCACTAGAGGTGTCTCTCCCATAAGATAAAAGCATGTTGGGTGAAAAAATTACAGTCGGGCAATTGACAAATAGAGAGGGCATAACAATGCATATACATGATATGATAAATATAGTGAGATTTAATTGGGCATTACGACAAAGTACATAGACCGCCATCCAACTGCATCTATGCCTAAAAAGTCCACCTTCAGGTTATCATCCGAACCCATTCAGTATTAAGTTGCTAAGCAACAGACAATTGCATTAAGTATGGTGCGTAATGTAATCGACAACTACATCCTTAGACATAGAATCAATGTTTTATCCCTAGTGGCAACGGCACACATCACAACCTTAGAACTTTCTGTCACTGTCCCAGTTCAATGAGGCATGAACCCACTATCGAGCATAAATACTCCCTCTTGGAGTTAAGAGCAAGAACTTGGCCAGAGCCTCTACTAATAACGGAGAGCATGTAAGATCATAAACAACACATAAACAATAGATTGATAATCACCATAACATAGTATTCTCTATCCATCGATGGCCGACAAACACAACATATAGTATTACGAATAGATGATCTTGATCATGTTAGGCAGCTCACAAGATCCAACAATGAAGCACAACAAGGAGAAGACGACCATCTAGCACTGCTATGGACCCATGGTCCAGGTGAACTACTCACTCATCACTCCGGAGGCGATCATGGCGATGAAGAGTCCTCCGGGAGATGAATCCCCTCTCCCAGGGTGCCGGAGCGATCTCCCGAATCCCCGAGATGGGATTCGCGGCGGCGGCGTCTCTGGAAGGTTTTCCGTATCGTGGCTCTCGGTACTGGGGTTTTCGCGACGGAGGATTTAAGTAGGCGGAAGGGCAACGTGGGGGGCCACACGAGGGCCCCACACCCTAGGTCGGCGCGGCCAGGGCCGCGCCACCCTATGGTGTCGGCGCCTCGTGGCCCCACTTCCTTCCCTCTTCGGTCTTCTGGAAGCTTCGTGCAAAAATAGGACCTGGGCGAAGATCGTCCAATTCGAGAATATTTCCTTACTAGGATTTCTCGAAACCAAAAACAGCAGCAAACTGGCTCTTCGGCATCTTGTTAATAGGTTAGTTCCAGAAAATGCA
Organism: Lolium multiflorum; assembly: GCA_030979885.1. Lineage (NCBI taxonomy): Eukaryota > Viridiplantae > Streptophyta > Magnoliopsida > Poales > Poaceae > Lolium > Lolium multiflorum. The sequence goes on from JAUUTY010000436.1 coordinate 37,293, forward strand.
TAAATATGACATATAATGTGCATAAAACATGTAGGTATCATCAATAAAGTAGCATGGAACATAAGAAATTATCGATACGTCGGAGACGTATCATCTACCACTTAGCATCACAAAGCCACTCTGAACTGGAATATTTTCTGCTAATAGTACAAAGAGTTCAAACAAGACTTGGTGGAATTGCAGATTTCCTAAACTATGGAGGGAAATTACAACTGGTCAAATCTGTTCTAGCATCTCTGCCTATCTTCTTCATGTGTTTTCTAGATGTCCCTGTCACAATTAAGAACCAAGTGGTTAAATATATGAAGCATTGCCTTTGGAGAAAAAAGAATGTCCAGGCAAAAGGAAGTGCTCTAGTTTCTTGGAAGAAAATTTGCAGGCCCAAGGACCAGGGTGCTTTGGGAGTACTTAATCTTGATGTTCAAAATAAAGCTCTACTACTGAAAAATCTGGACAATTTTTACAACAACTTAGACATTCCTTGGGTGAATCTTATAAGAGATACTTATTATGATGAAGACAGACCTCCTGGGATTAAATTGGAAGGCTCATTTTGGTGGAAAGCACATCTCAAGCTCATTGATACTTATAAAGCTATGGCAAGATGTAATTTGGGGAATGGAAAATCAGTTTTATTTTGGACTGGTCTCTGGGGAGATTCTTGCTAACACCTAAAATTCCCACATCTTCTTTCTTTTGCTAAAAGGACTGATGTTTCTGTAAGCAAAGTTCTTCACATGGAATTTCTGCAAGATCTCTTCCATCTACCCCTCTCCCAGAAAGCCTTCGCTGAATTTGAGCAGTTGGAAACTTTATGTGATAATGTGCAAACTGAGGCACGGCAGCTACAATCTAACTCTTGGAGCTACATATGGGGGTCAGAAAAATTCTCTACAACAAGTGCTTATAAATTCATGATTGGAGTGCAACATGCACCAAAGTTCTTCACTTGGATATGGGAATCTTCTTGTCACCCAAGCACAAATTCTTTTTCTGGCTTCTCTTGCATGACAGGCTTAATACAAGGAATCTTGATACGTCTCCAACATATCTATAATTTCTGATGTTCCATGCTAGTTTTATGACAATACCTACATGTTTTGTTCATACTTTATATCATTTTTATGCATTTTCCGGAACTAACCTATTAACAAGATGCCGAAGTGCCAGTTCCTGTTTTCTGTTGTTTTTGGTTCCAGAAATTTTACACAGGAAATATTCTCGGAATTGGACGAAACAAAAGCCAAACTTCCTATTTTCCTCGGAGGGTTCCGAACATCGAAGGAGAGTCGGAGGCGGCCAGCAGGGGACCCACACCATAGGGGGCGCGGGGCCACCTGGCCGCGCCGCCATGTGGTGTGGGCACCCCCTGGCTCCTCCGAGGCCGCCCTCCGCCTATATATTCTCTCCGTCGCGAAAACCTAAATCATCCAGTCATATTCCACGAAGAGTTCCGTAGCCGCCGCCATCGCGAAAATTTCGGGGGACGGAGTCTCTGTTCCGGCACGCCGCCGGGACGGGGAATTGCCCCCGGAGTCATCTCCATCGACACCATCGCCATCTTCATCGCCTATGCTGTCTCCCATGATGAGGAGGGAGTAGTTCTCCCCCGAGGCTGAGGGCTCTACCGGTAGCTATGTGGTTCATCTCTCTCCCATGGTGTGATCTTTATGAATATGTAGATGTTACTCTTGTCTATTATGCACTCTAGAGGTTACTTTAAATATGAACTCCGGTTCACTCTCCACGGTGTAATGGTGATAGTGTGTGCATCGTGTGTGTTTCCTTTATGAAGTTGTGGAGCTTGTTTACTCCGGCTTGAGGGAGCTCTTGTAGCCCTACACAATGAATGGTGTTTGTTATCCAACAAGAGAGTGTTTGAGAGTAGCATTTATTTGTTCATCTATGTGATCATAGGCTTTACAATCTAGATGTCATATGCTATTCAAGTGTTTTATTATGTGAACTTTGGTGTAACGGTACAGTGTGTGCGCCGTGTGTAACTCCCTTATGAATTGTGGTGTGTTAGTACCTCCTATGAATGCTCACGGTGACAGTGTGGGGTGTTTATTAGTACTTGGGAATACGCCTTTGAGGTGTGCTTTTGCACACTTGCCCAATGAATTTGAGTTCTTTATCCAACAGGAGAGTAGCATGATGAAGTGCTTATATTTATATTCAATTATGATTGCAATGTTGAGAGTGTCCACTAGTGAAAGTATGATCCCTAGGCCTTGTTTCTAAGCATTGAAACACCGTTTCCAACAAGTTCTGCTACATGTTTGCTTGCTGCCATTTTTATTTCAGATTGCAATTACTACTTATAATCATCCATATTACTTGTATTTCACTATCTCTTCGGCGAACTAGTGCACCTATACATCTGACAAGTGTATTAGGTGTGTTGGGGACACAGAGAGACTTCTTGTATCTTAATTGGGGTTGCTTGAGAGGAATATCTTTGACCTCTACCTCCCCGAGTTCGATAAAACCTTGGGTGATTCACTTAAGGAAACTTGCTGCTGTTCTACAAACCTCTGCTCTTGGAGGCCCAACACTGTCTACAGGGAATAGAAGCGTGCGTAGACATCAAGCTATTTTAGAGCGCCGTTGCCGGGAGAGGTAAGGTAAAGGTATTCACATCCTCCACTACTAAGCTATTTCTATTGTTGTCGGTGTGTGAGTGCTCGAAGCTATCTCCTTTAGATTCTGCAATTTTATCTTTTTGTCTCTTGTTTTTATTTTCACTAGTTAGGCTTAATGGAAAACAACAACAAAATTAGAGATCTTTATGAACTTTATCTTGAATTAGGACATGATGTGTTTGAAGAGAGAATTAAAAAACCCATGGAACTTTGTTTGCAAAATAGTTGTAGCAATGTTATTAGCATGAACTCTTTGAACACTATTATTGCTAATGCTATGGAAGAATTTAAGCATGGGAAGCTGGTTGTGATATTTTTAGTCCCCCAAGTTTTGAGGAGAAAATTTTCTTTGATGATACTTTACCTCCCATTTATGATGATTGTAATGATAGTGGTATTTTGGTGCCACCTACTATGGATGATAAAGTTTATTATGATTATACCATGCCTGCAATTTATGATGATTATAATGATGGTTGTGATAGTTTTACTCCCACTATTACTAATAAAATTGATTATGCTTATGTGGAGAGTAATGATACTTTTATGCATGTGGATAAGAATGCTTTATATGATAGTTATATTGTTGAGTTTGTCCATGATGCTACTGAAAGTTATTATGAGAGAGGGAAACATGGTTATATGCATCTTAATAATATTAAGTTTCCTCTTTATGTTGAAATTTTGAAGTTACTCGTGTTTTATCTTCCTATGCTTGTCACTTAGTTCTTCATGAATTTATTTGTGTTCAAGATTCCTATGCATAGGAAGTGGGTTAGACTTAAAAGTGTTTCCTATTTGCTTTTGATGCTCCCTTTTGCTTCAACTCTTATTTCTTGCGAGCATCATTAAAATTACTGAGCCCATCTTAATGGCTATAAAGAAAGCACTTCTTGGGAGATAACCCAAGTTTTTATTTTGCTACTGTTTTGTTGTGTCTTGGAAGTTGTTACTACTGTATCAACCTCTCCTTATCATGTTTATTTCGTTTTTGTGCCAAGTAAAGTCTCTAATAGAAAGTTGATGCTAGATTTGGATTTCTGCGCAGAAACAGATTTTTATCTGTCACGAATTCGCGTTTTTCTCTGTAGAAGAATCAAAAACATCTGCGAAAATTCATGCGTGATCCTCAGATATGTACGCAACTTTCATTAGTTTTGAGTTTTTCCATCTGAGCAAGTTAAGTGCCTCAAAAAAAATCGTATTTACGGACTGTTCTGTTTTGACAGATTCTGCCTTCTATTTCGCATTGCCTTTTTTACTATGTTTGATTGGATTTCTTTGCTCCATTAAATTTCAGTAGCCTTGAGTAATGTCCAGAAGTGTTGGGAATTATTGTGTCCATGCTGAACATGTGAATTTTTGATTATGCACTAACCCTCTAATGAGATTGCTTTGAGTTTGGTGTGGAGAAAGTTTTCAAGGATCAAGAGAGGATGATGATATGATATGATCAAGAAGAGTGAAAAGTCTAAGCTTGGGGATGTCCCCGTGGTTCATCCCTGCATATTTCAAGAAGACTCAAGCATCTAAGCTTGGGGATGCCCAAGCATCCCCTTCTTCATCAACAACTTATCAGGTCACCTCTAGTGAAACTATATTTTTATTCCGTCACATCTTATGTACTTTACTTGGAGCGTCTGTGTGCTTTTATTTTCGTTTGTTATTTTCATTCTCTGAATAAAATCGGATCCTAAACATCCTTGTGTGGGAGAGAGACACGCTCCGCTTTTTCATATGAACACTAGTGTTCTTCGTTTTACTTTTAATGTTCAATGGCGAAAGTTGATCGCTTCACTTATTTTGGTTGGAAATAGAAAATGCTTCATGTGGTAATTGGTATATTATCTTGAATAATTTGATACTTGGCAATTGTTTTGAGCTCTCAAGTAGATCATGTTTAAGCTCTTGCATCATGTAGTTTAAATCTATTAGTGGAGAACTACTATTGAGCTTGTTGAAATTTGGTTTGCATGATTGGTCTCTCTAAGGTCTAGATATTTTCTGGTAAAAGTGTTTGAACAACAAGGAAGAAAGTGTAGAGTCTTATAATGCTTGCAATATGTTCTTGTGTAAGTTTTTGCTGTACCGGTTCATACTTGTGTTTGCTTCAAACAACCTTGCTAGCCAAAGCCTTGTACTGAGAGAAAATGCTTCTCGTGCATCCAAAACCTTGAGCCAAAACCTATGCCATTTGTGTCCATAACTACCTATATGTGGTATTTTTCTGCCATTCCAAAGTAAATTGCTTGCGTGCTACCTTTAAAATTTCATTCCTTGTATTTGCAATACATAGCTCATGGGAAAGTAGCCTAAAAACTATTGTGGTAATCAATATGTTGTTTATGTATCTTAGTTCTTATAAGTTGCTTGTTGAGCGGTAACCATGTTTCTGGGGACACCATCAACTTCTTTGTTCAATATCATGTGAGTTGTTATGCATGTTCGTCTTGTCTGAAGTAAGGGATATTTCTCATGATTAAATGGTTTGAGTATGCATATTGTTAAAGAAGAACATTGGGCCGCCAACTAAAGCCATTTATCATGGTGGAAGTTTCAGTTTGGACATTAATCCTCAATCTCTTATGAGAATATTATCTGTTGTTGAATGCTTAAAGCATTAAAGAGGAGTCCATTATCTGTTTTCTATGTTGTCCCGGTATGGATGTCCTTAAGTTGAGATATATCAAAATTGAGAAATCAAATGCGATCTATCTCCTTGGATCTTTGTACAGGTGGCATAGAGGTACCCCTTTGTGACACTTGGTTGAAACATATGTAATGCAATGATAATCCATGGAAATCCGAGCTAATTAGGACAAGGTGCGGGCACTATTGGTATTCGATGCATGAGGCTTGCAACTTATAGAGGTCTTATGCATAACACATATGAATTATTACTACCGTTGACAAAATTGTTTCCATGTTTTCAAAGTAAAAAGCTCTAGCACATGAGTAATCCCTGCTTCCCTCTGCGAAGGGCCTTTCTTTTACTTTATGTTGAGTCAGTTTACTACTTCTTTCTATCTTAGAAGCAAACACTTGTGTCAACTGTGTGCATTGATTCTTACACGTTTACTGATTGCACTTGTTATATTACTTTATGTTGACAACTATCCATGAGATATACATGTTACAAGTTGAAAGCAATTGCTGAAACTTAATCATCCTTTGTGTTGCTTCAAAACCTTCTATTAAGAATCTATTGCTTTATGAGTTAACTCTTATGCAAGTTTTTTTGATGCTTGTCTTGAAAGTACTATTCATGAAAAGTTTTTGCTATATGATTCAGTTGTTTAGTCATTATCTTTTTTTAGCAATCTATATACCATTGCTTTGAATCACTTCATTCATCTCATATGCTTTACAATAGTATTGATCAAGATTGTGTTGGTAGCATGTCACTTGAAATTATTGTTTTTATCGTTTACCTACTCGAGGCGAGTAGGAACTAAGCTTGGGGATGCTTGATACGTCTCAACGTATCTATAATTTCTGATGTTCCATGCTAGTTTTATGACAATACCTACATGTTTTGTTCATACTTTATATCATTTTTGCATTTTCCGGAACTAACCTATTAACAAGATGCCGAAGTGCCGCTTCCTATTTTGCTTTTTGGTTCGAAATCTTACACAGAAATATTCTCGAATTGGACGAGACAAAAGCCAAACTTCCCTATTTTCCTCGGAGGGTTCCAGAACATCGAAGGAGAGTCGGAGGCGGCCAGCAGGGGACCCACACCATAGGGGGCGCGGGCCCACCCCTAGCCACCCGCCATGTGGTGTAGGCACCCGGCTCCTCCGAGGCCGCCCTCCGCCTATATATTCTCTCCGTCACGAAAACCCTAAATCATCCAGTCATATTCCACGAAGAGTTCCGTAGCCGCCGCCATCGAAGACAAGTTTGGGGACAGAAGTCTCTGTTCGGCACGCCGCCGGGACGGGCAAGTGCCCCCGGGTCATCTCCATCGACACCACCGCCATCTTCATCGCCGCTGCTGTCTCCGATGAGGAGGAGTAGTTCTCCCCGAGGCTGAGGGCTCTACCGGTAGCTATGTGGTTCATCTCTCTCTCCATGGTGTGATCTTTATGAATATGTAGATGTTACTCTTGTCTATTATGCACTCTAGAGGTTACTTTAAATATGAACTCCGGATTCACTCTCCACGGTGTAATGGTGACAGTGTGTGCATCGTGTGTGTTTCCTTTATGAAGTTGTGGAGCTTGTTTACTCCGGCTTGAGGGAGCTCTTGTAGCCCTACACAATGAATGGTGTTTGTTATCTAACAAGAGAGTGTTTGAGAGTAGCATTTATTTGTTCATCTATGTGATCATAGGCTTTACAATCTAGATGTCATATGCTATTCAAGTGTTTTATTATGTGAACTTTGGGGTTACTGTGACCTCGGTGTGTGCGCCCGTGTGTAACTCCCTTATGAATTGTGGTGTGTTAGTACCTCCTATGAATGCTCACGGTGACAGTGTGGGGTGTTCATTAGTACTTGGGAATACGCCTTTGAGGTGTGCTTTTGCATACTTGCCCAATGAATTTGAGTTCTTTATCCAACAGGAGAGTAGCATGATGAAGTGCTTATATTTATATTCAATTATGATTGCAATGTTGAGAGTGTCCACTAGTGAAAGTATGATCCCTAGGCCTTGTTTTTAAGCATTGAAACACCGTTTCCAACAAGTTTTGCTACATGTTTGCTTGCTGCCATTTTTATTTCAGATTGCAATTACTACTTATAATCATCCATATTACTTGTATTTCACTATCTCTTCGCCGAACTAGAGCACCTATACATCTGACAAGTGTATTAGGTGTGTTGGGGACACAAGAGACTTCGTGTATCTTAATTGCAGGGTTGCTTAAGAGGAATATCTTTGACCTCTACCTCCCTGAGTTCGATAAACCTTGGGTGATTCACTTAAGGGAAACTTGCTGCTGTTCTACAAACCTCTGCTCTTGGAGGCCCAACACTGTCTACAGGAATAGAAGCGTGCGTAGACATCAAATCTCCTTAAGAGAAAAAATTGTCACCTCCTATCTTTCACCCGTGCGACATTGCAATGCAATCAAGAAGAGACTCTGGCACATCTTTTCTGGAGCTGTCCATTTGCTCAGCAATATTGGGCTCTTGTCTGCCTCAAGTTTCGAATCAACAATCAGTTCTGGAGGCTTTCTATGACATAAAAGATTCATTATCTCTTCCTTTGCAGTGGAGATATCATACTTGCAGCATGGGCCATTTGGATTATTAGAAACATGATTTTTTTTTGAAGATCAGGCTCCCTCCATATAGGTGCTTGGAAGACAGTGTTTCGACAAGAACTTCAATTATTGTCTTACAGAATGAAGAAAAAATGGGATGCAGCTTTCAAAGCTTGGTTAGATACATTTCTTCATAGTTTAGTCTAGTTTCCTTTTTGCTTTTCGCTTTTTGCTTTTTCTTCTTCTTCTTCCCCCTCTCTGTACACCTTGTACAGTTTGTACCCTTGTAAAGTTTTTTCTTTTAATAATAAAAATTGCAGTGGGGTTTTTCCCCACTCTTTTACCCTCAAAAAAAAGATGGTGATGATGTTGAATGACTCTTCCTCTAAACATTTTATTCAAAATATTTAGACTTTTTTGAGTTTTAAATACAATCTTTTTTTAGAATCTCGTATGGTATTTGACTGGTTATCTCTGGTAACTGGCTACCGAAAATTTGCAAAGCCTTGACAGGAGGCAACAGTAGGGAACGAGAGCCCCGTCAGGCGAGCGGTCTTTGCATGCCAGCTTCCTCCTACGACGACTGGTTGGACAGGGGAGAGGGAAGACGGGTGCGGTGAGGGTAGGGGTTGTTAACTTGTTATGTGTAGCTCGCGTGGGAGGAATGGAATGATGCGAGGACAGTAGGACACAATGCGAAATGCACGAGGTAAGTGACGACGAAAACCAGTTAGTTAAACTAGTCGTCAACCCGTGCACCCGCACGGGTAGCATCATTGAAAATCTCCTGAATATTGTAGGTTTGAGGAAAATTGATGACTTAAAATAAGATTTAGAAGAAACTTAATGTGCTCATGATACCATTTAAAAAATATGATCTTAAATTGTTATTCATTGTTAGTCCTGCATACAAATTTATAAGGTCTATTTGACGTTGTTGTAACATTTCAAATCAGTTGAATCGTGCTATTTCCTTTTAATGTCACATTGTAGAAGTATATTTCATGCATAAGTTTTTTATGTTTAGAAATAATAATTTGTATAAATGGTTCTATATTTTGTAAAGACTATAGTATGTTTTCTTCATATTTTTTTCATACTATTGAAGTCTTCCGCCAAAAGCATTTATCCACGATGCACTAAGATATATAGTTGTTAATCTACTTATTTCCGATTAAATCCTCAAGGATGAATAATCCCCTTTCCTGCATTATTATTACTTGTATAGATGTCATAATAAGTTTAATAATTATTTAAGGAAAATACATTTGTGTCAACAACATCTAGATGCAAGTACTGAGGTTTTTCACTTTTTATACAATTATTATTTCTAGTAATTTACGTGTGAAAATGTTGTTTCCTTCTTAGTTCAAAATATACTCACAGCTCCAAAGAGCAAATCTACTTATTTTCGATTAAATCCTCAAGGATGAATAATCCCCTTTCCTGCATTATTATTACTTGTATAGATGTCATAATAAGTTTAATAATTATGTAAGGAAAATACATTTGTGTCAACAGCATCTAGATGCAAGTACTGAGGTTTTTTACTTTTTTGTACAATTTTATTTCTAGTAATTTACATGTGAAATTGTTGTTTCCTTCTTATTTCCAAATATACTCACAGCTCCAAAGAGCAGATCAGCATAGTAATGGACCGGGCCAGATCAAATTTAATTGGCATATACTCCATGGATTGTATAAATAAATTATAAAGACACAAAATGTTGTAGTTTGATCATTGGGTGGAAAAATATTATGAGGTTTTTCGAGAGAAATTATCGGAATTAGGTGCTTTCAAGATAGCCCTACCATATTTCATCCATTGTTAGTCCTTGGTACGTAGAGCATCCAGACATGATTTACGTGCATGACAAATTGAGGTGGTACATTACCCAAGATATCCATACGTTGATTCTCAATTATGGAGTTTTCAATAAATATCATTTTATCATTTAACTGTTTCATCATGATAAACGGAAAAAAGAACGATAGATATGTACTTTCGTACGTACATGGATGCTTACTGAAGAGTTGTGGACTCTGGGTGCTAGTGCAGTCATCAGTTGGGATTATATAAAGATAATTTTTACCTGCAGATGAATAAAAAGTGGGTCAGATCAAGGATTCTTCAGATCGCCATTGTATTGCTTCATTAATAGACCTTCTGAAATAGGAGGATTAATAGCCTGCTTTATTTTGTTGGACAGATACCTACTTGATTCAGGTAGAAACTACTGTATCTAGTAAGCCTCAACGCCGACGTTGGACTAATTGGAGACTCCCATCGAGCCACCACGGTAATTCTGGAGGTTGTAAAATTGTATCCGTCAGATCAAAAATTTATGTTCCGTGAATCGTTGGATGCCACGCTTATTCTCTTCCGCTCACGAGACTTTTTTCCTTCCAGTTTCCTCCGTGAAACATCTCTAATCAATGGCCTTTACTCCGATCTGGCTGGACGAGATCGATCTGGCGGATACGCATGCCCTCTTAATTCCTACCTGATGCCTCCTCGCATCATGCAGATCGTGGGTCCTTGCCGCAGTAGCGAGCGACCATCTCGGACATCAGCCGCAGCATTTGATGGCGGTTCTCTACTCAGCTAATCTGCAAGGTTTTGAGTAGGTAATGCGATCTCATATTTTCAGTACTAATCTCCTTGGTTCTAAGATTCATACATACCATATCTAGCTGTTTTACTTCTTTGACCAAGAAATTCCCTAGATGGTTTTCGGCCGAGGCAGCAGGGTAGCAGATGAATCAATCGTAATTTGCAGCACCAAGTACGTGCGGCTGCCGTCGTTGGGAAGTGTTCCTCCCATCCGTACAGAAGCCAAGTGCTAGGCATACAACAACAATGATGGGATCGTCAGCGGCCGCGACGCGTCGGAAGGCAGGCAATGACGCACATGAATTTTCTTAGTAATTGCTGCTCGACCAGCGCTAATTGACCATGCATATTTCAGTTGCCTCTTCTTTTTGAGGGGTCAGTTCCCTCTTCTAATCAAATCATTACATACATGTACCTGAGTCGACAGACCCAACCGCTGTGGTCGATTTAAGGAGCTTCTGCATTCACTAACTTCAAGCACGGCGCGCACCATCCCCAAAAACAAAAATCACAGCGCGCAACTGCGCATCGTTAGCTACTCCGTAAGGTGATTCTTGAGAAACAATGGGCCACCTCATCACGACGCTCCCGCCACTCCCTGATTGCATCAACAGCCTGTGCTTTCTCCTCTTGGCCACCACCTTGTTCCTGGTTTCACTTTCATGCCGCAGTAGAACCGATCTCCAGTCATGCCTGCTGCGTAAGCTCGGGCCTATGACGCAGAGAGGTTCTGAACGGCGTGGCCAGTCCATCCAGGTGACAGATCGTGCCGTAGCGCACCGCGCTCTGGTGGTGCACAGCGCCGCGTTCCTCGACCGTCCCACGGGCGCGGTGCCGAGTACCATCCTCACGCGTAATCGCCACTACAACATCCTCTCCGCGCCGTACGGACCCTACTGGCGCGCCACCCGCCGCAACGTGGCCGCCGGCGTCCTCCACCCGTCCCGCGTCAGCCTGGTGGACGGCACCCGTGCCCGCGTGCTCGGGGACCTGGTGCGTTCCCTCGGGTCAGGCGCCCCAGCAGGCGAAAGCCTCCACTTTGCCGTGTACTCCATCCTCGCCGAGATGTGCTTCGGCATGGACGTCGTCTCCAAGCTCGGGGAAACACGCCTCCGCGCCATGCAGAAGTTCCAGCGCGACATCCTCCTGGCGTTGCCCTCCTTCGGAGTGTTCGTAAGGTACCCCAGAATCGCCAAGCTCCTCTACCCGTCACGGTGGCGCCAGGTTCTCGCACTCCGGCGGCAGCAAGAAGAATCCTTCTTGCCGCTTGTCGCGACGATCAAGAGTAACCGTGACACCGGCGTCAAGTCGAGTTACGTGGAGTCCCTCCTGGAGCTGCGGATCCATGAGGATGGTGGCCGGCCCGTCAACGATGGCGAGCTCGTCAGCCTCATCTCGGAGTTCCTCGGCGCGGGCACAGAGTCCACGGCAGCGGCGCTGGAGTGGACCATGGCCAACCTCGTCAAACGCCCCGACCTGCAGCGAAAGCTCCGCGTGGAGGTCGACGCTGTTGCCTCCGCCGAGGGCGTCATCGAAGAGGCGGAATTGTCGCGCATGCCTTACCTCAGGGCCGTTGTGCTCGAGAGCCTGCGGCGCCACCCGCCCGTGCCGTTCGTGCTGCGCCACGTAAAGGGCGACGAGGCCGCGAAGGCACTGGGTTCATTGCCCCGCGGCGTGCCGGAAAGCGGTGCGACGGTGAATTTTCTCGTGGGGAAGATCGGCCGTGATGGCGCAGCGTGGTCGGATCCGACGCAGTTCAAGCCGGAGCGGTTCATGCCGGGCGGAGAGGGCGAGGGCGCCGACCTGACCTGCACGAGGGAGCTGAAGATGATGCCCTTCGGTGCCGGGAGGCGCGCGTGCCCGGGGTTCTCAATGGCGATGCTACACCTGCAGTACTTTGTGGCCAACCTGGTGAGAGAATTCGAGTGGTGGGAGGCCGGCGAGGACGACGTTGTCGACCTCACCGAGTTCCGCGGCTTCTTCTTCACCATCATGAAACACCCGCTCCGCGCGCGCCTCGTGCGACGCGGCATGACATGCACGCCCCCGCATGATACAGCTGTCTAAAGTCAACCTCATCATCTCTTATCGGTGTACTGGCACTACAGTGATAACCTTCTGGCCCTGCCGTCAATAAAATACATGTAGTGCTCAGTGCAGCTTGAATAAAGGGGGCAGTTTGCTCAGTTCTGTCCATGACATATAGCCATCCCAGCTACCATACATGAATCAGACGGGGATATGATACAAACTACCAAATATACAACAAACTATGGTTAGGCTAATATACAGCTGTGACATTATGTGTACACTGGTAGAAAAAGAGGCTTTAATTCCGGTTGCCAACTGGCTTTAATCCCGGTTGCGCAACCGGGACTAATTATGCGAGACTACCCCCTCCCCCCTCCCCCCTTTAGTCGCGGTTGCTTACGAACCGCGACTAAAGGCCCATCCACGTGGGCGGCAGTCGTCCGTCGGGGCGGAGGACCTTTAGTCGCGGTTGGCCAGACCAAATCTGGTTTCTTTTTAATTTGTTGTGCTTCATTTCTTTTATATTTTATTTTGTGTTTCATTTTAATTACAAAGAAGTTTCAGTACAAATATTCTACGCCACTATCTACACGTTACACGTTGATGCATATGAATGTACAATTTCAAACAACTTTAAAATTTCAAGCAAGAAGAATTCAAGGAATATATAATATTCAATCTCGGGTGACCATATATAACTTCAAACAAGTTTTCATATACAATTTACGGCAGCAGAAGTTCTTAGTCCTCGTAATAGTGCTCTCCTTTAGGATGGACGACTTCCATCATCAAAAATCCTGCTAATTCTTCTTGAATTGGTCGGAAGCGAGCTTCTGGACTAAGATTCCTCCGCAAGTAATGCATCCGCAAATCGATATCCTGAGCACTCCGCTCAGAGGTGAGTTCCCGGATGAACTCACAAACATAGTATCCACATAGATTGGTCCCCGGTGGCTGAGTATCCACAACTAACACTCTAAATGTTAGCTCATCTTTGAATTCACCGGTTATGTCATCTTTGAACCGTTTCCAAACCCTACAGGACAAAGAAATTAAATGAACAAAGGGAGTTATTAGTTACTTGATATCAGAAAATGAACGAAAGAGGCCGACATAGTGCGCAAATGATTGAAAATAATTACTTTGCAGCATGAATCTTATGCCGATCCAATGCTTTGTATCCATTTTCAGAGAGTCCATGACGAGAACTCTGGAGTTGTCAAACTGAATTATTAGCAGAATCCAGTGGAACCTGCGGACACGTTACATGCACAGTCATGCATAACAACTCATCGATTAGACATAACATGGAGTAAACAAAAGAGAATGTGCACAAGACAGAAACACTCACCCAAAATGGTAAGGAAATATAATTTCACTTTTGAGTTCCTACTTTGTAAGAAACTCGTACAGGTCTCTCTCCACGTCTCTGGGGTATTGTTTTAACACATATCCATTAATGATATGTGGGTCAATGAACCCAACACCAATGATATTCCTCTTTTTGCATCCCCCAAGTTTCATTCTGCATAATAGCGTACAGAAGAATATAGTTAGGACAATATAGTGCAGGCAATGAACGAGATGTGATGTAGATATTTAATTATAGAAATAAATCACTTACAGAACGTAGCAACTCGGGATAGATTTGTCGAGCTCACGCGGATTGAACAACTGGAACAATTCACTCATATGAATTTGTACACATTACTCTTTGAAGTGGTGCTCCTCTCTAACATCCGCATAAATATATTCTTCGTCGGCATTATTTTTTTTATGAAATTGTTGTACCAGTGTAGCAGATTTCTCATATGTGTTGGTAGACTCGCTTCCTGCGCAGGCTCGACGAGAGGCCCATTCCACACATATGTAAATGCTACCTCACTTATTGGCCCATCCTCAAGGCCTAACAATGCACGAAGATACATTCCGAACTCGGCCGCTCTTTCTTTGGCCGCCGTTACAGTCATTCCCTGTGCTCTAACAGCTGCTAGGATAGCGGGGTCCAATAGTTCCATGTCCTTATCCATATCGGCTCTGAAGGACGACGTCGTAACGGAACGACCGGCTTCCACTATGAGCGGGGGGGTCGATAGTTTTTTCTGTTCCCCAAGCTGGGCAACTTGTTTCCCGTATTTTTACTTGCTTCTTTCTTCTCCTCCAAGGCTTTCTTCTCCTTCTCCGCCAAGGCTTTCTTCTCCTTCTCCTCTGAGGCTTTCTTCTCCAATATTGCTATTTGCCTACGAAATTCACGTCCATAGTCGTCTCACAGATTCTGATGGACTTGGGACGGTGTCATCAAAAAATCCTTAGCCCACTTCTTTTGCTTCTCAGTAAATACTGGCTTAGGCTCACTTATTGGCTCTTTTTTCGCCTTGATATTCGCCTTCCATTTATCATGGTGAGAAGCCGCGACCACGTTGGTTTCCTCGACACTAAGTTCCCAAGGTCTCGGGAGGAGAGGCTTCAGTGATGGCATTGGTACCTTTGTAGTCTTAGGTACATAAGGCTCCGGGTTAATAGTCCAGGAGGGGGTTGCCTTGCTGTCCGCCTGCTTCTGCTTCTTCGCCGGAGGTGAATTGGGGGGCGGCGTACCCGCCGGAGACGGACTGGGGGCCGGCAGCTGCTTACCCGCTGGAGGTGGATTGGGGGGCAGCGTCGGCTGACAAGAAGGAGGTGTAGATGAACCACCACCACCAACACCACCACCACCGGAGAGGGGTGGACATGTTGGCCTTGGCGCCTCGCCTGTAAACTTGCTGTACTTCTTTTGCCATAGAACGAACTGGCGCTTGACATCTCGAAGTCTCACATCCCCTTCGGGTGTAGCAAAGTCAATCTCCAGGTCCTCACACCCTTGGACTATGTCTTCCACCGTAACACGAGCATTAATGATGCAATTGGGATGGACGTGGGATGACTGCCTCCCACCTGATCACTCCCGTTGGGACCGAACGGGATAAGCGGGAGATCTGCTAGCGGAACACGCGGGGCGCAAGGGTCCCCATGGGAATATTACCGTGTATGTTCTTCACGATGGCAGCTTGCCACGTACCAGGTAAAATCACTTCTTTTTCGTGTGCTAGCTGCAGGCCGCTGCTTTGATCGGTAAACGTGGGCTGAGACGCGGGACTAGCTGGGCTGGTCCGTTTTAACCCAGTCGGGATAAACAGATCTTACTAAACGGGATTAACTAGTTTAGGGACGTGGGATGTGACACGGGATAGGTGGCATGCCCATCCCACTTGAAACCTTAACGAGCATAGCCATCTTGAATGGGGTTGTTGTGGTGGAGTGCTCTAGGTGTACAATGTAAAGCGGAGCCGATCGCTACCTTCATGGAAATGTTCCCCATTGCATAATGCAACTCACATTCTTTCATCTCTTGTACATCGTCCACGGGGTAGCGAGGCTCCGGTGCAGTAATATCGATCGTCGGTGCATTAGCACCAGCCGGGGCCAGCAAGCGTGCTTCACCGCCGGGGCCTCCGCTGGATGCTCGCTGCCCTGCCGATCTTTCTTTTACTAGTTCATGCACAATCTTCTGCACCTCATATAGTTCCGATGCCAACCTCCCTACAAGATCTGTATCTCGTTCCGTATTTCTCTTATGGCTTCTGTAACTGTATGGGTCATTGTCCTGGGGAAACCCTACTTTCCACGGAATGGCGCCTTTGCCTCGTACACGTCCTGGGTGTTTACGATTTCCGAGGGCTAATGTCAGAGCGTCGTTCTCTCTATTGAACTTGATCATCCCCTCTTGAGCTTGGGCCATTGCGTCAATAAGGGCTTGGGTGGGAGTAAACACTTTCTTCCGGTGAACACACCTCCCTGTCACGGGGTCTAGCGATCCCCCATGCCCGTACCACCAGCTTTTGGCCCTAGGGTCCCATCCCTCTGTACCTAGAGGAATTCCTCGCTCCCTTGGGTCATTCTCCATCTTTTCCCACTTAGGCTCCGAAAGGCGATATCCTCCTGGCCCCATAATTTGATTGTACACTTTCCTAGCCGCATTTTCCTTATGTTTTCCCATATGGCCTTGAAATGCTCCGATTGCTTTTGCCTCACAAATTTGGGCCAATCATCTTTCAGTTTCTCATATTGTCTATTGAAATCTGGAGTCTTGTTCTTGGAGACAGACTCACGGGCTAAATTTTTCTTGAAGGTCCGGAATGCTTCGACCATCTTCTGAAGAGCGAACCCTTTGACTAGCCTCCTCCTCTCACGTCCACCCAGAATCTCGTGACCCTCTTCATCGTGTTTGTTGAATTCCCGAGTTAGAATGAAATGTTCCATAAGCTTTCTCCAGCAATCCTTTTTCGTTCTCTTGTCGACAAAACTGAAACCAACACGTGCCTTCTATGGCTCATTCCATTCTTGGACGGTGATCGGGACGGTGTCTCTAACAACGACTCCGCATTGGTTGATAAACTTTGTATAATTGTTTTTGGGCTCCAGCGGCCTGCCGTGTTCACTTACAACATTGATGGTCAATGTTTCTCCGTGTCTCATTGTCTTGGTTTTGCCACGCGGCTTTGTACTCGATTTTTTCGACGATCCGGCTGAGGGCGAAAATAAGAAAGAGAATCGCGTTAATACATATTTATTCAAATCAGTAAATTTGTATCACCAGAGGGTCAATGTATATATATACCTCACCGGAGGTGGTTGCTAATTGCAATTCCAGGTCATCGTTTGTCGATGTTTGCCCTCCATCAACAATGTCAATTCCTTCAGCATCACCTTGTCGACCTTCACCTTCACCGTCAAGGTTTAGATAAGAAGAGACATCCTCTTCTTCATATTCTTCCGGAACATAAGGAATATCGCCATTTATGATAGCGGTTATATGTCTCTCAGCTTCCTCGTCATAGTTTTCCATAATCGGGTCAGCTCTATCGTCCGCCATATGTCAGTCCTGATCAAATGTCGGCGAGGGCGGCGAGGAGGGCACGTATTACCTGCTCTGCTGCGGTGAGGGCGGCGATGCTCGATCTGCGAGCGGGCGGCTCTACGGCGAGGCGCCGGTGACTGCTTCGGAGAGGGCGACGAGGGCGGCGAGGCGCCGACGACTGCTCCGGAGAGGGCGGCGCTCGATCTGCGAATAAATATAGTTAGAAATATTTTTTAAGTTGCAATAATACATATACTAAGAACTATTTTTAGTTTACAAAATTTAGTTTACAATTTTAGTTTTACAATTTAGTATAACAAAATTGAATTTACAAAATTAATTTTACTTTAGTTTTATTAGGGTTCAATTTAGAAAATTAGTTTTACTTTAGATTTATTAGGGTTCAATTTTAGTTTTAAAAAAGAAATGTTACAGAGAGAGGCCGCCGCTCTCTGTTTTAAAATCGTCGTCTGGCCTGTGTAATGTGGCTGGCAACGACAGGCGACAATGGCGGCGGCGGCGAGGCGACGCGGTGCGGTAGGAGCTTGAGAATGCGGGCGCGTGGGGCTCTGTGTGCGGGCTGCGGCGGCGAGGCGGCACGGGCACACGACGGAGAGGCGGCACGGGGAGGCACCTCGACGGCAGTGTCGACTGCGGCGGGGCGGGGCGGCAGCCTAACGGCGTATGATCGCTTTGCAAAACTTTATATAGATTGGACCTTTAGTCGCGGTTGGTGAGACCAACTACGACTAATGGCTTTTTCGCTGGGCTTCAATTTCCCGCGCGGAGAGGCCTTTAGTCGTGGTTGGTCTCACCAACCGCGACTAAAGCCTTTTTTGAGACATAATTAATTTCCAAATCATAAAAATACAATTAATTTATGGAAAAATTCAGAAAAATAAAACAAATTCATTTCAAAATCATAAAAATAGAACAAAATATATTAAAAAATTCAGAAAAATAAAACGAATTCATTTCAAAATCAGAGAAATATAATTAATATATCAAAAATTCAGAAAAATAAAACTTATTCATTTGAAAATCAGAAAAATACAATTAATATATCAAAAAATTCAGAAAAATAAAACCTATTCATTTCTTCCCTCCATTTCTTCCCGCCTTCCCGCCATTTCTTCCCACATCTTTCTTCCCGCCTCTTTCTTCCCGCCTTCCTTGTCTTCCCGCCATTTCTTCCCACATCTTTCTTCCCGCCTCTTTCTTCCCGCCTCTTTCTTCCCGCCCCCATTTTTGCCGCCATTTCTCACTACATATATGTAGCCCGGCTTGGCCAGCATTATCACATCTCTACAATCCCTCATCACTCTCTCATGGCTTCCACACACTGTAACCTACCCAGGTGGAGGAGCTTTCGCCTCGAACTGCCCTTGCCCACCGGGCTACCGCGTCCCCGCCATTGGAGCCTAGCGTGGGCGCGGTCCTCCATCCGCAGGGTACTGCGCGCCGGGCGGCCATCACGAACCACTACTACCTCGACCTCACGCCGGAGCAGCGGATGAATCCCCCTGGCATCCCGACAACCAGTAGTCTTGGGACGTCTTCTTCATCAATCGGCGTGAGAGGGCGCTCGGTAGGTATGAGGAGGACGGTCTGCCTCCTGGGAACTTCCACGAGGCCGGCCGTCGGCTATGGTGGAGCGGCCAAACTCTACAGAGCGTCATGGACTACATCACGGCCAGCGATAACCCCCGCCTGCGCTACCCTCGCCGGTGAGTAAGCACGGCGCGCCGACGACAGCGACGGCAGCGGCGGCAACTTAGAAGGCGACGACTACCAGTACAACAGCGGCGACTATGAAGACTACGAGTATGCATATTATAGGCCTAGGCAGGATCATGAGTAAATCACTCCAACATTCCAAGATGTACTCCTAGGCCTAGGTATGTCCTTCACATCATTGGCTGTAGTTCAAATTTCATGTATCATCAGTGGTATCTCGAATCAATCGAATCATTCGAAAATGGACACCAAACACATCACAGATAATATAATTCACATGATCCATTTAACAAAGTTTGGTACAATAAATTATTACACATCATTTCTTCCCTTGTGTCCCTTGCTTACAATTGTGCTGTATCCATGGAGCATCCTCATCACTTAACCTAATGCTTGGATCAGTGTTCACTTTGAAGGGCAGAATTTCACCGAACATATTATAATCTTCTGACATGTATGTCTTGTCCTCCACTCCCGATGTTTCTTTTCCACAGAAAGAACTATGTGGCGCTTAGGATCATCGCATGATGTACTCGTTTTCTTATCTTTACGTTTCCTCGGTTTGCTACTCATGTCCTTCACAAGCCTGACGACATCTTTAGCTAGGACGAATGGTTCGTCCAGGTAACCAAGATTGTTGAAATCCACCATTGTCATTCCGTATTGCTCGTCCACCTTTACCCCACCTCTGTTAGCTTGAACCATTTGCACGGAACAAAGGGACCTTAAAGGAGGGTCCATAGTCAAGTTCCCATATCTCCTCTATGTAACCATAATATGTGACATTTTGCCCATTCTTGGTTGCTGCATCAAAATGGACACCACTATTTTGGTTGGTGCTCTTTTTATCTTGGGCGATCGTGTAAAATGTATTCCCATTTATCTCGTACCCTTGGAAATTTGTTATAGTCGAAGATGGTGTCTTGGCCAACATGTAGCTGATCTCCAACATCATTGTCATTCATTAAATGTTTTCGCAACCAACCGCCAAAAGTATCCATGTGGGCCTTTCTAATCCAGGATTCAGGCTTCCCCAGGTTGTTCGAGCGTAAAATATTCTTGTGTTCCTCGAAGTACGAAGCCACCAAGCTGGAACTTTGTAGAACTTTGTGATGTGCTTCAGTCATAGAATGGTCGTCCATACATATCGTTGATTTCCTTCCGATCGTGCCTTTTCCACTTAGTCTCCCCTCGTGCCGTGAGCGAGGACCAATCGGCTTAAGGCCAGGAACATAGTCAACACAAAACTCAATTACCTCCTCATTTCCATAGCCCTTGGCGATGCTTCCCTCTGGCCTAGCACGGTTACGAACATATTTCTTTAATACTCCCATGAACCTCTCAATAGGGGAACATATTGTGTAGAAATATAGGACCGAGAATGGAAATCTCTCGACTAGGTGAACAGGAGGTGCGTCATAATATTGAAGAGGGATGGTGGGAACACCAACTCGAAACTGACAAGACATTGGACCATATCGTTTTGTAACCGTGGTAGATCTTCTGGATTGATTACCTTCTGAGAGATTGCATTGAGGAATGTACATAGCTTCACAATGGCTACTCGAACATTTTCCTGTAGGAGCCCCCTCAAAACAATCGGAAGCAATTGCGTCACAATCACGTGGCAGTCGTGAGACTTCAGGTTTTGGAACTTTTTGTCCGCCATATTTATTATTCCTTTTATGTTAGACGAGAAGCGAGACGGGACCTTCATACTGCTCAGGCATTCAAAAAATATGACCTTCTCTTCTTTGGTAAGAGCGTAGCTGGCACGACCATCAAACCATTCCGGATGCCGGTCTCAGGGTCTTTCAAACGTTGCTGGTCTGCCGTGCTTCCTTTATATCATTTGTCTTCCCATACACGCCCAAGAAGCTTAGCAGGTTCACGCAAATATTCTTCGTAACATGAATCACTTCGATTGCAGAGCGGACATCTAGGACTTTCCAATATTCTAGCTCCCAAAATATAGTTTTCTTCTTCCACATGGGTGCGTGCCATCAACTCCCTGCGGAACTGATTGTCCGACCCTTTTCAAAGATGACTTTCAAATCCTTGACCATATCAAATACCTCGGCACCAGTGCGTTCCGCAGGGGCCGGTGATCTGACTTGCTGTTGAAATGCTTGCCTTTCTTTCTTAAGTTATGATGTCAGGGAAGAAATCGACGATGCCCCAGGTACACGTTCTCCTTACAATTACCCAAATATATACTTTCAGTCTCATGTAAGCAGTGCGTGCATGCATTGTATCCCTTATTTGTCTGTCTCGAAAGGTTACTAAGAGCAGGCCAATCATTGATGAGCAACGCTCGTAGGTCAAATTCCTCTTCTTTGTGCTCATCCCACACACGTACACTAGGTCTACCCCACAACTGTAAAAGTTCATCAACTAATGGCCTTAGGTACACATCGATGTTGTTGCCGGGTTGCTTCGGACCTTGGATGAGCACTGACATCATAATGAACTTCCGCTTCATGAACAACCAAGGAGGAAGGTTCTAGATGCATAGAGTCACGGGCCAGGTGCTATGGCTGGAGCTCTGCTCGCCAAAAGGATTCATGTCATCTGTACTTAGACCAAATCTTATGTGCCTTGCGTCAGCTGCAAAATCTTTGAACTCCCTGTCGATCTTTCTCCATTGCGTTCCATCAGCGGGGTGTCTCAATGACATAGGCATCCCCAATGGGCCTTCCGAAGATGCTACCCGGGGTTTACTGAAGGCCCACGAGTCGAAGAATATGAAGTTCGGAAACCCAGATAGTATTAAGGAAAGTTAAAGTTGTATTAGAAAATATAGAGACTTGTAATTCTCTGGACGGGTTAGAAACCCTCTGGACTGTAAACTTGTGTATTACGAAACCCTCGGCTCCGCCTCCTATATAAATTAGTGGGACAAAAGAGGATCGAATCTGTAACACATGCCCTAGTTTTACAATCGTCGAGTACTTTTCGGCTGAAACCTTCGAGATCTACTTGCCCTCTACTTCTAGCAAAACCCTAGTCTACAATACGTAGGCATTGACAAGTTAATACCTTGTCAATTGGTGCCGTCTGTGGAAATTATAGGTGACAAGGAGCTGATCTCGATGGCACGCTTAAAATCGTCGACTTCGCGAGTAGCAAGCAACGCGATGGATCGAAAAAAAAAATGTGGAAACGATCTAGTCGATTTTGTGCCTCACCCGCCCTCCCGTTTGGATGCATATACGTATCTAGAGGAGCCCATGGAAGTGACGTTCGGACAATTCAGTTCTCGTCGAGAAAGAAGGATCGTTCGTCTCGGTTCCGATCTCATCGGGATTATCAGCGGTCGATTCTGATTCTTCATCAGGCAAAGAGGAGATTTCGTCGCCACGCTTCATCAACACCATGGCAAGCGAAAAGCTCGTCAAGATCTTCAGCGACATGTCCTTCGAGTCGTATGCGGACTCTGATATAAGCAGCGATTCGGACAACGTCAACAGCTTCAACTTCATCGACAGATCTGATGTTATTGGAAAGGTCTTCACCAATCTCTATGATGGTGTCACCAATCCCGACAAAAGTCAAAATTCAAAATATCATCAGGTCTACGCAATTGAAGGAACAAACTGAGCAGAGCCGGAGACGTCAGAGGCTTTCGACGTTTCCCATATGTTGATCCCGCTGATCTCAGGAAAGGTCTAGGCACTAAATATGTTGGTCCTACTCCACGTCTAAGAGTTCAGCTCCCGCAAGAAGCGTGGGATAGAGCCGCAAGAGCCATGGATGGTTCAGAACCAATGACCACAACTGCTACAGCAGAAGAACTACAAGCCTATCAATATAGACTTGCTCGTGTGAGTAGGGAGTTGGAAAACACAGTGGGCTGAACGGAAAGGAGGCAGCCTCGCGTCAAGCGGCGAAGAGCAGACCCTAAGTCGACATTTAGGAACTTCGGGAGATAGTCATAGAGAAGCTCGGAGAGAGCAAGATCTCGGCTGCAAAATATACCTGAAAGAGGGAGAATATAATTCAAAATCTCGACATGTCTTTTATGTCGATTGACACAAGGAAATATTATCCCTAAAACACCGGAAGCTGGGTATATGGCAACGCAGCTTTCATCCTCGCGTCCAGACCTCCTGGGGACCCGAGGGAAGCATTGTTTAACATGGCAATTGCAGGAGTTGGAGCCATGGGAACGGCGTTCGCAGCTACACCTCCCGAAGGAGCTGCAAGGCAAAATAGTCCGCGACCCACAACAGTGCCAGATCCACCGAGAGCAAGTGGAGGCAAGGATTCAGCGGCTCAAGCAAGAGGTGGATAGGCGCGACAAGAAAGAAGGGAACATCGGCATTCACCAAAGTTGCTGAGGAAGATATGTGTGGACTCCCGTGTTTTACGAGACGAGTTCGAAAAACTCGAGTCCCGGGGTTGATTGCCGAAAATTTCAAGAAATTCGACGGTCTACAGAGATCCCGAAGATTGGCTCGTTGATTACCTCGAGATGGTGAAGTTGATATGCGGAACCAGGGCAACAGCCATGCAGAGCATCCAAGTACACTTGAGCGGAGCCGCGCGATCTTGGATAAAGAAACTTCCCCAGGTTCCATCGATAGCTGGGATAGTTTTGAGATATCTTCGTGAAGAATTTCCGGTCCACCAAAAAACCCACGTCATTGGAAGAGTTGAGGGCGTGTAGACAGAAACATGATGAGTCAATGAGAAAATATATACAGAGGTGGAACATTATTAAAAAACGGCAGAGGACATATCGGACGAGAGGGCAATAGACGCGTTCGTGGCAGGGAATTCGACGAGGAGATTTCGTCGAAGACTTGAGGAGAACCAACCCAAAGACAATATCGGCATTGATGGAAATAGCAAACAGATGGGCAGGCGGAGAGATGCTATACCAACAAGAGACATAGATCGCCGGAGAGGACCGTAGTCGAAATTTCCAAAATAGACGATGATTCTCTCGACAGTTCTATAGTAATGATGCTCCTGGCCACATATCAGCTGGTTTCCGAGGAAATACTGGAGGAAACAGTCGAGATGATTATCAAAGAAGTAACGAGCAACAAGCGACACAACAGAGGTGATTTCCGTAATAAGAGGCAAAATAGTGGGCAAGGTTTCAGAGACCATATGTGTCTCCCGAGATATGATGAACGGGCCATGTCGGATCATTTTTATCTCGACAACAATGGAAAGAGGCGGTCAGGACATCTGCAGAAGGATTGTCACAATTTTCAAGCAATGTTGCGGGTCACAGAGGGATGGCCAATGCTCAAGCAATAAATAGAAACCCCCAAGGGCCCAGGAGTGATCCACCTGCCACCTCCTCCTGCAATTACGGACGAAAATCGGCTCCAAATAGCGGCACCACATCCACCTCCATATGTCGATCCCAAATCCAACGGCACGGTCTCGATGATTCAGAAAGCTAGGCCGTCTAATAGGGCTCAGAAAGTAATTTCGCGACAGGTATTCATGGCAGAGAAGATGCCTCCACCAACGATTGAGTACCTAAATTGGTCGGGACAGGACATTGGCTTCACAATTGCGGATCACCCGCAGCAAGTTCCTCGACCAGGGCAATCTTCACTTATCTTACCTGCAGTCATCGCCGGGTTTGACGTATCAAGAGTTTTATAGATGGCGGCAGCAGTTTAAACCTTATGTACGAGATACACTAAAGATGAACATTCCAGCAAATCTAAAACCAATCGACACACGTTTCCATGGAATCACGCCGAGAAGCCAGGTTATCCGCTGGGAAGATCAATCTCGACGTTCGAGTTTGGAACCCGAGAAAATTACAGGATAGAAAAGCTGGAGTTTGAAGTTGTGGATTTCCGTCGCAATATCACGCCTTGTTGGGGCGACCAGCATATGCCAGGTTTATGGCGGTACCACATTACACGTATTTGTGTGGAGGTTACTGGACCTAGGGACCAATTACGATCAAAGGAAGTTTCGCGTTAGCTGATAAATCGACAAGGATTTTCATCGCTGAGAAACTTTCGGGATGCAAGCAGAGTATATGCGTCAAGGCTCTGGCGATTATGATGTGTTGCCGGATACGGGGAAGGCCACTCAGAGACCAACCTTCAACACCGCTAAGGATTCAAAAGGGTGCGATTCACCACGGACCCAAAAACGCGTCATTGCAACAAATATGGACCTGCATAGGAAGCTTTCGTCGAGTTCCTCCGTGAGCGACTGAAAATCTTAGCATGGTGTCCAGCTGACATGCCAGAGTACCAGGGAACTTGCCGAGCACCACCTAACTGGATCCAATAAGCGAGACCAATCAAACAACCTTTGCGGCGTTTTTCGGAACCAAACCGCAAAGCCATGCTGTCAGAAATTGATCGACTCAAAGAAGTTGGTTTTATCAAAGAGTTACATACGGAAGCCACGTGGGTAGCTAACCCAGTGTTGGTCCCGAAGAAAAACACGAAAGTCCTTTGCATGTGTGTCGACTTTACGTGTCTCAATAAACACTGTCCAAAGGATCACTTTCCCCTCCCAAGGATCGATCAAATCATCGATTCCACGGCAGGATGCGAACGTCTTTCCTTCTTGGCATATTCTGGTTATAACCAGATCAGATTAAAAAAGATGACGAAGTTAAGACAGCGTTCATAACACCTTATGGGTTCTGCTAGACAATGCCTTTTGGTCTGAAAAAGGGGCAACATATCAACGGATGATGCGAAGTGCTAGCAACACAGATTGGAAAAAATGTACAAGTATATATTGACGATGTCGTAACAACAAAAAAGGGGCAACTTTGATGAGGATTTGAAGGAAACTTTGACAACCTTGACATTCTGCTGAAGTTAAACCCGACAAAATGTTCCTTTGGCGTTCCTGAAGGGAACTTCTGGTTTTCTAGTTTCAGCGAGAGGGATCGAGGCCAATCCAGAAAAAATCCAAGCCATCGTAACAATGAGGAAGCCGAAAAAGTTGAAAGAAATACAACAGTTAACTGGGCGAGTCGCAGCTTTGAACAGGTTCATCGCCAGGCTAGGAGAAAAAGCATTACCGTTCTACGCATTGATCAAGCAAGGCGATAAATTTCAATGGAACGAGGAAGCGGACAGAGCTTTCGAGGACCTCAAGCGCACAATCTCGACACCACCAATCCTGGTGGCGCCAAAGGAGAAGGAGCCTCTCTTGTTATATATCGCCGCCACACCTCAGGTGGTAAGCACAGTGCTAGTGGTTGAAAGAGAAGAAGAAGGAAAACTCCATGGAGTGCAACGGCCGGTATATTTCGTCAGTGAAGTATTATCACCTTCAAAACAGCGGTACCCGCAGTACCAGAAGCTAGCGTATGGAGTGTTTACAACAGCAAGAAAGTTGCGACACTATTTTCGGCGCATCTGATAATAGTGGTCAATGAGGCGCCTTTATCAAATATATTGAACAACCCAGAAGCCACGGGCCGTGTCTCCCTTTGGGGAATAGAGCTTTCCCCTCGGGACATCACGTATGAGAAAAGAAAATCAATAAAGTCGCAAATTTTACCGGACTTCATCGCAGAGTGGATGGAGCTACAAAATACGGGACCTCCGGATTTATCGAGAACTTGGACTATGAACTTTGTGGGTCCAAGATACTTGAGGGTGCAGGAGCAGGCGTGATGCGATATCACCACAAGGCGATAAATTGAAGTATGTTTTGCGGATGACGTTTCCAAACGCATCTAACAATGATGAAGCTCTTATACACGGATGAAGATGGCAAAGGCTTGTGGTGCAACTCGGTTAAAAATCTTTGGCGACTCGCAATTGGTGGCTCAACAAGTCATGAATCAATGCCACGCAGTCAATGACAGCATGATAGCATACAAGGAGGTGTATAATGAGCTCGAGAAACTGTTTGATGGATGCGAGGTAAATCACATCAGCAGGCTAAGTAATGATGAAGCCGATGTTCTCGCAAATATCGGGTCACAATGCCTCGCAATACCACCCGGTGTGTTCTGGGAAGAGATATCCGAGAGATCGACCAAGCCAAAGAAACAGCAGAAGAAGGAGAAGGAAAAGAATCCCTCGGGGGCTAAAGAAATATCATCAGAAGAGGATGAACCTGAAGTAGTAATGATGATACAGACTCCGTGGATGCAGGCGTACATAGCATATATCTTGAGAAAGGACTACCCGACGATCCAGTTGAAGCAAGGCGAATTATCAGGCGATCCAAAGCCTTTACTGTGGTGAAGGGAGAGCTGTATAAAAGAAGTATCTTGGGAGTGTTACAACGATGCGTCACACCTGAGCAAGGGAGGATAATTCTAAAGGATGTACACGAAGGAGTGTGTGGACACCACGCAAGCAGTCGAGCTATAGCAGCCAAAGTTTTCAGAGCAGGGTTTTATTGGTAACGACAATTGAGGACGCGAGACATAGTCCGCACTTGTGATGCGTGCCAAAGGTTTGCCGCAAAACCTCATTCTCCGGCAGCAGAACTCATGCCAATACCGTTGTCGTGGCCTTTCGCTCAGAGGGGACTTGACATGGTGGGAAAATTGCATAAGGCTTCGCCAGGAGGATACGAGTATATGCTCGTAGCTGTCGACAAGTTCACGAAGTGGATAGAAGCAAAGCCAATAAATTCACCAGACGCAGCATCAGCAGTCAAGTTCGTGAAAAGTATTGTTTTTCGGTTTGGCGTCCCCAACAGCATCGTCATGGACAATGGCAGTAATTTCACATCCAATGAGTTCAAGACATATTGTGCAGAGGTAGGCATAAAACTACACTTTGCCTCAGTGCGCACCCGCAAACCAATGGTCAAGTCGAGAAAGCCAACGGTACCATATGTAACGGTCAAGAAGCGTCTGCTAGCACCATTGGAGAAAGCTCGACATACCTGGCCAGAGGAGTTGCCTAGTGTATTATGGAGTATTCGAACAACACCAAATACAGCGACACAGGAAACTCCGTTTTTTCTGGTCCATGAAGCCGAGGCTGTGTTGCCGATAGAAATAGAGCACGATTCTCCGAGAGTAACGGAATATGACGAAGAGACATCAAGGAAAGCATTGGAGGACGATGTTGATGCACTCGATGAAGCTCGCGAAGAAGTATTGTCACGAGTCGCTAAGTACCAGCAGGACCTGAAAAACTACCATAGTCGACGTTTGCGACCAAGATCCTTCCAGGTAGGCGATTTAGTTCTTCGGCTAACTCAAAAAAGCCATGAAAAACTCGAGTCGCCATGGTTGGGCCCTTACATCGTCACGAGGTAATCGAAGGAGGAGCATACGAATCAAGGACAAGAAGACGGGAATCGCCGAGCCAAATCCTTGGAACGTGGCGCAGCTCAGGCGTTTCTATGCTTAGAAGTCGAAATATAGTCTTCCTTGTAAACATACAATGTACTGAAACGACCGAGTTTTCAGACGCACTCTTTTCCTTTTTCGGGGCACCGAGTGGGGCCGGAAAAGTTTTTAATGAGGCGGACTCGCGGTGCTGCAATATAATAAAGATAGTGGAGATATACATCCTTTTTTCGACAGGCTCGGGGGCTTACACCCAGAAGAAAAAATATATACATATATAATGTCGACAAGCACAACGCCTTGGTGCGAAGCACCTCGCAAAATAAAATACAGATACAAAATAGTGATCAACAAAAAGACTCGGGAGTCAATACCCGCAAAATTAGTACATCCAATATACTTTACTATGCTTTGGTTCAACCTCGCTTGCACAATGGAGAAAATTGCTACCAAAACACGCGGGGGCTTGATGAGAAAAAGCAAAGAAAAATTTATCTCCAGTGGCTTTAGAATAAAGATTGTGTTTACAACATACAAGCTAAAACTACCAAGAAAAGTTCGACAAGCAAGCAATCTTC
Organism: Lolium multiflorum; assembly: GCA_030979885.1. Lineage (NCBI taxonomy): Eukaryota > Viridiplantae > Streptophyta > Magnoliopsida > Poales > Poaceae > Lolium > Lolium multiflorum. The sequence continues at coordinate 66,277 of JAUUTY010000436.1, forward strand.
AATTGACGCCCAGTATATCATCTATGCTTATTCGTTCAGCACGAGTACTATGTTCAGCATAGCTGCCCTTCACGAAGAATTCAGCGTCCATCCGAAGAAGTTCATCCATCATATCTTCGGCTACAGGGGTCACAGCATCATCAATTTTGCCGACGTCCCTCCCCCTTTTCGACATCTTGGACAGGCACTTGGCGACAATCTTACTCATGTCTAACTTTGGATAGCAGATTTGTATCATCATCATAGCGAATCTAGCGCCAGCAGATAATTGGGCCCGCACAAAGCCATAAATTCGAGGGGCATCCCGAAATTTCTCCATCAAAGCAGGAAGGGTTTCCGGCATCTTGTTGCGCGGGAACATGGTGCTGTAAACTAAAGATAAGGTCCTTGTGCAGAAGTCAAGAAAATCGCGGACCTGACTCGCGCGATCTTGAAACCGGACTATTTGTTGGGTGCGCTCAGGTGTAGCCCAAAAGAGAGTTCCATGGTTCAACGCCAGGTTAACAAGAAAATTCGACCTTGCCTCAACACGCTGGTCTTCGGCAGCAGCGTCTAAAAAAGGACCTATTTGATGACAGCATACCAGTTAGCAAGAGAACACATGAACAGCGGAAGAAGTTGCGGGTCGAAGAAACTCACCCGCCATATCCATACTTGCATCATTCAGTAATTCAAGCATGAAATTTTCTCGGGACGTAGCTTGCGTAGCTTCAGCGACAGCAGCTTCCTTGGCAGCTATAGCTTCTGAAGCTTGCTGACGTGCAATTTGTTCCCTTTCGGTTGCTTTTCGGGACTGCTCCATTACTAAAAGTGCCTGTTTCCTCATGGACTGAAGTTGCTGACGAAGATCTTCCAATTCTTGTGACGGACCCGCACCCGAGAAATTTTCAAGGAATTCATCATGAAGTGGCGTTTTCTTCGAGAAGGATGAGGCAGGTAAAGCATCGGAAGGACGAGAAGTTGAAGTGTAGTTGTCAAAAATCAACTGAAAACAAAAGTTTCGACATCAATCATCAAGTAAAAGATAGATCTCCATTGATTTTCAAAGTGACTACATGGATATTACACAAGAAGGACCCTAATGAACTGCTAAGCTATGTTGTCGCCAAGACTACTATAGCGACATCATAAAAGAAAAGAAACATAAAAAAGAAGACAAGGTGGTCTACTTGACCTCCGGCTTCGATGAACTGGGAGCAGGAGTTGGCTTATATCCGAGGTAGGCGAGGATTTTCTTTGAGTTGGGCTTGGCAGCCTTAATCAACGACTGCCACATTTTCGTCTCCATCTCCTCCGTGTTGCCAACTCTCGCCCAGTCGACTTCTTGTTGGCTGTCAGCAACCAAGGCAATGGTGCCTTCAACACCAACTTTCAAACCTTCTTGGCGAAGTTGGAGTCCAAGGTCTTCTTGAGAATTGAAGCATTTGGTGAGAGCGGTAAAAGTCGTGGGTGCCTCTTTCTTCTTGAAGAAGTATGGGAAAAGCCGCGACAGACCAGTGCTGGCTTCAGCAAGACCTTCACGAGCTTCATCTCCATGAATCTCAAGAAGGGATAGTGCGTCGAGAAGAGGATCACCTTCAGGACTCTCCAGTTCATAATCTTGTTGCGTTTTCCCTGAAAGAGTAAAAAGAAGTTTGTCAAGAACAAGCAAGCAAGGACAAACAAAATGATCCGAAGAAACAGCAAAGACTTGGGCACTTACTGAAAAAACGTCGACTTTGCGACTCCAGGCGAGTAAGAATTTCTTTCTCGCGCGCATATTGCTGAGTTATGTTGTCGCTCAAAGAAGTTTCCACCTTGTGAAGTCTTTTTCGAAGATCTTCGACAGTGGCAGCATCTGCTTCAGCCTTCTTGCGAGCTTTTTCGCTTTGCTCTAACTTCATAGCAAGAGCGTCAGCGCGTTTGTTGGATTTCGCAAGGGTTTCTGGAATAATAAAAGACAAGTGAAACATTGTGGCAAAAATAGTGCCGGAGTATACTCGCCAAGAAAAGGCAGATAAAAAAAAGCACCTTCAAGTTTGGCGGCATAATCACGGTACCCGACAAATTGGGTACCGAGGCGGATAAGCTCCTTCATGAAAGGCTGAAGAGAAGACCATAGAAAAGAAAATCAATATAGGAAGCAAAAGTTCGACATCACCAAGAAATAAACAGAGGAGAGTTCAAAGCATTGAAATCAGTGCAGGGAAAAGAAACAACTTACTTCTTCCATTAAAGGGGTCGTGGAACAACCAATTAACAAAGCAGGCTCCTTGGCTGGATCCACCCTAGCTCTCTTTGGTGAAGGGGCTCGGGGGCTCGCAACTGGAGTTGGATGCTCAATGTCTTGCTGAGGAGGTGAAGTTTCGTCCCCATCAGGTTGAGCTTCAGAGACAACTAAAGTACGGGACGTACTCGTTCGAGCAGTCGTGTCAATTGGGGGATCTTCATCTTCGTCGCCACTATAATAAATAAGACGACAAGATAAGAAACAATATAGACAAAAATATCGAGAACAAGCAACAAGAACAGCAGAAACTTACGAGCTGACAAGAGCATCTTCATAAGGGTTGAAAGTTTTCCTTCCAGCATCAGGAACAACTTCTTCGGCACGAGATGCGCCGGCTTTGGAGGTGCCAGAATCGACAGCCTCGTCCCTCTTCCTCTTGTTCGTTGGAGAGGCAGCTGGAGGAGGAGAGTGTGTCGATGCGGTTGCCTCGGTTTCAGCGTCCTTTTCAGAGGATGCCGCGGATTTTCGAGAACCCGCGGTTTCACTCTCAGGGCGAGACGTACCCTGGTTGTCGTCGGTGACAACAGCCCGTTCTTCGACTTCCCCACCTTCGGGAAGGGGAGGAAGCGGCAGGCATCATGGTTCTATACAAGATAGAAAAAATATCGGCATGGATTTATATCAGTAAAAGCAGTCGAAGGAAAAGCAGTATAAAAAAGAAAAAAGAAAAAAGAATGCATGAACAAAACTAATGCTAACAACATATTACCTGCGGGAGTGCGTTGGTGGCGCTATATGGCGTCACACGGCAAGATGACGGGACGGTGTCTTTCTTGCTCAGCGACGAGATCTTTCGGAGTTTTTCTAAATCCTTGACCGATAAATCGTCGACAGTGATCCACATCTTCCTCGCGACATACATCCAAAGGGGGGTTTTGAGAGCTTGTAGAGGTTGCACCCTAATCCTAAGGAAGTACGCCGTGATTTGGATACCCGACAATTCTTGTCCACGGGTATTTTGAAGCTCGCGGATGTGTGCCATCAGTGCCTCTGTCGCCGCTTTTTCTTAAGTCGCTAGCCTCTGCATCCCGGACCGGCGGCGACAGATTTTTTCGGCGCCATAAAAAGGGGGAATGTTATCTTCTACTGAGTTATGGTTTTCCTCATGGATGTATAACCATTTTTTGCGCCACCCTTGAACTGAGTCAGGGAATTTGACATCGAAGTATTCGACGTCAGGGCGGGCGCAGATAACAACGCCGCCTATGTTATAGGCGACGTTGGCAGAGCCATTACGGCGACAGAGAAAAATGTGTTTCCATAGCGACCAGTTAGGCTGGACTCCAAGGAAAGATTCGCACAAGGTGATGAAGATAGAGATGTGGAGGATGGAGTTGGGAGTAAGATGGTGAAGTTGCAATCCATAGACAAAAAGCAACCCACGCAGGAAATCATGAATGGGGGAAGAAAGACCGCGGATGAGATGGTCAACAAAACTGACCCGATACTCCATCGGAGGGCATGGATAGCTTTCTTCTTTGGGGAAGCGCAGCGCGTCTTGCTTCTTGCTGATCCCAAGCTTCTTCAGTCGGTTGATGTCTTGTTAGGAGATTTTGGATCTCTCCCACTCATTGTTCCCCAGATCTGTGGTCGCCATCTTCGACTCAGGAGTGCTGTGCCTGGTGAGCTTCCGCGGTGGCATCAACGAAAGCGGAGGAGAAAAGCGCAAGCGTGGTGGAGCTCAAGAACTGTAGGGCGCAATGGAGGATTTTAGCAGAGGAGAGCAGAGGAGCGGCGCGAGCGAAAGTGTGGAAGGAGGAAGACGATGACCTTAAGTAGAGGTGCGGTGAATCGACGCACCGTTGGATGGAGAAATTGTGATATGGTGCACATGGACAAGGGGTAAAAAAATTTTACTGAGAAGGGAAGGAACGCTCAGTGCGTGCGCCAGTAAAAGCGGACGACGTGTGTCCCCCACTTGCGCAACGTGTCAAACAAATAAGGATCCTGGGCCCACAAGACAGAGAGGGAGCGTTGTTCGCACCTTCCCAATACAAGAGGACGTGGCCAACGTCAGCAATGATGTCATTCTACCAAAGGAAAAAACATCGGCAGAGGTGATGTGAGAAAATGGCGACAGGAAAGAATGGCTGATAATTTTGAGAGCCTTTGACCAAATACAAGTTTTTGATCAAATGCTCGGGGGCTACTTTTAAAGAAGGAAATTTCGGGTATGACAAAATAGAGATGACGAGAGCCTATGACCAAACGCAAGCATTTGTTCATAGCCTCGGGGGCTACTCCCATCGGGAGCGCTGGTCGCGCACCCGATAGATATGAATCTCGAGAAGGAATAACAATATAGCGACAGAAGGTACTAATTTGTAGAGCCTACAACCAAGCACAAGTCCTTGGCTGTAGCCTCGGGGGCTACTCCCATCGGGAACTGTTCGCGTGCCCGGTGAAATTATAAAAAAATAGAGAGAAAAAAGGGAGAGAAGAAAAAGAAGAAGTGAGTATATTTGAGTTATACAAATAACTCTACATATACTCCCATCGGGAGGTCAAGATAAGTCATCCGTTGACTCAATATAATGTGCTATTCCAACAGCAGAAAAAGCACTCGACAATATATTCTCAGAGCGCTAAAGTCGCGAATAATCTCCGAATGCCGCAAAACTTTGCGAAGGTAAGACCCAGATCCGTTCGAGCGGCGTGGCACCGTCTCTGACATCGGTTTGCTACTTTTTCCGTATCAAAAGATAAAGAAAAATCTAACGCGCGTTGGGTGCAGGTAAAATATGACTGGGACTCGACGAATGGTAAGACCTAAGCGGCACCTGTCGAAGTTTACACTATCCCGAGATCATGTCCAGGGATGTGATCTTGAAGTAGGTTTTTGCGGATTGCCACTAGAGCAGTTAACTAGTACCTGATCCGTCAGATGAACTAGCCCAAACTACCATTATCCCTGTACAATATATAATTGTATGCAATAAAATCGACAAAGTTATTGGATGATTGTAAGGTTGGAGATTTTCCATGATTCTTTGATTCAAGCAAAATCTCGGGGGCTACTGACATAGGCATCCCCAATGGGCCTGCCGAAGATGGTACCCGGGGTTTATTGAAGGCCCACGAGTCGAAGAATATGAAGTTCGGAAGCCCAGTTAGTTTTAAGGAAAGTTAGAGTTGTATTAGGAAATATAGAGACTTGTAATTTACGGGACGGGTTAGAAACCCTCCCGGACTCTGTAACTTGTGTATTACGGATCCCTCGGCTCCGCCTCCTATATAAGGGGAGTCGAGGGAGAAAGGATCGAATCTCTTGTCAACATAACCCTAGTTTTACAATCGTCGAGTACTTTTCGGCTGAAACCTTCGAGATCTACTTTCCCTCTACTTCTAGCAAAACCCTAGTCTACAATACGTAGGCATTGACAAGTTAATACCTTGTCACTCAACTCCTCGTCCGACTTACGGTCTGCTGGCGTGTAGTTAATGTGGGAGTTAGAAATCCGAGGTAAACGCGAGAAAAGTAGTGCTTGTATGTAGAGCACCGTCCGTTGGGAACCCCAGAGGAAGGTATGATGAGTACAACGGCGGTTTTCTCAGTAAGAAACCAAGGTTATCGAACCGGTAGGAGATGAAGGCCACGTGGTTGTTGGTGAAGGAGTGTAGTGCGGCGCAACACCAGTGATTCCGGTGCCAACGTGGAACCTGCACAACACAATCAAACTACTTTGCCCCAACTTAACAGTGAGGTTGTCAATCTTACCGGCTTGCTGAAAACAAAGGATTAAACGTATGGTGTGGAGAATTATGTTTGCTTGCAGAAAACAAAAGATAACAATGATTGCAGTAGGTTGTATTTCAGATGTAAAAGAATGGACCGGGGTCCACAGTTCACTAGTGGTGTCTCTCCAATAAGATAAATAGCATGTTGGGTGAACAAATTACAGTTGGGCAATTGACAAATCGAGATGCACATACATATCATGATGACTACTATGAGATTTTCTTAGGGCATTACGACAAAGAACATAGACCGCCATCCAGCATGCATCTATGCCTAAAAAGTCCACCTTCAGGTTAGCATCCGCACCCACTCCAGTATTAAGTTGCAAACAACAGACAATTGCATTAAGTACTATGCGTAATGTAAACAATACAAATATCCTTAGACAAAGCATTGATGTTTTATCCCTAGTGGCAACAGCACATCCACAACCTTAGGGGTTGCTGTCACTCCCCCAGATTCAGTGGAGACATGAACCCACTATCTAGCATAAATACGCCCTCTTGGAGTCACAAGTATCAACTTGGCCAGAGCCTCTACTAGCAACGGAGAGCATGCAAGAACATAAATAACATATATGATAGATCAATAATCAACTTGACATAGTATTCCATATTCATCGGATCCCAACAAACACAATATGTAGCATTACAAATAGATGATCTTGATCATGATAGGCAACTCACAAGATCTAAACATGATAGCACAAGAGGAGAAGACAACCATCTAGCTACTACTATGGACCCGTAGTCAAGGATGAACTACTGACGCATCAGTCCGGAGGCGGGCATGGTGATGTAGAGCCCCTCGGTGATGATTCCCCTCTCGGGAGATCTTTGGAGGCGATCTTGAATCCCCCGAGGTAGGGTTGATGGAGGCGGCGCCTCGGAACTTTTTCGTATCGTGGCACTCGGTACTAGGGTTTCGCGACGAAGGAATAACCCGGAAGGGCGCGTCGGGAGCCAGGGCTCCCTCCCATAGGTCGGCGCGGCGGGGGCCTGGCCGCCATATGGTGTGGGGCCCCTGCTGCCCTTCCTCAACCCCTCTTCGGTGTTCTGGAAGACTCCGTGGAAAATAAGACCGTGGGCTTTTGTTTCGTCCAATTTCGAGAATATTCGTAAACTAACTTTTCTGAAATCAAAAACAGGGAACTGGCGCTACGGCATCTTGTTAATAGGTTAGTCTCGGAAAATGCATAAAAACATTATAAAGTATGACTAAAACATGTTGGTATTGTCATAAAACTAGCATGAAACATAAGAAATTGTAGATACGTTGGAGACGTATCAAGCATCCCCAAGCTTAGTTCCTACTCGCCCTCGAGTAGGTAAACAATAAAAATAATAATTTCTGAAGTGACATGCTACCAACATAATCTTGATCAATACTAGTGTAAAGCATATGAGATGAATGAAGTGACTCAAAGCAATGGTATATAGTTTGCTAACAAAAAGATAATGACTAAACAATGAATCATATAGCAAAAACTTTTCATGAATAGTACTTTCAAGACAAGTATCAAAAGTCTTGCATAAGAGTTAACTCATAAAGCAATAGATTCTTAATAAGAGGTTTTGAAGCAACACAAAGGAAGATTTAATTTTCAGCAATTGCTTTCAACTTTCAACATGCATATCTCATGGATAATTGTCAACACAAAGTAATATAATAAGTGCAATACGTAAGCATGTAAGAATCAATGCACACAGTTGACACAAGTGTTTGCTTCTAAGATAGAAAGAAGTAGGTAAACTGACTCAACATAAAGTAAAAGAAAGGCCCTTCGAGAGGGAAGCAGGGATTACTCATGTGCTAGAGCTTTTATTTTGAAAACATGGAAACAATGTTGTCAACGGTAGTAATAATTCATATGGGTTATGCATAAAACTTCCTATAAGTTGCAAGCCTCATGCCTCGAATACTAATAGTGCCCGCACCTTGTCCTAATTAGCTCGGATTTCCATGGATTATCACCGCATTACATATGTTTCAACCAAGTGTCACAAAGGGGTACCTCTATGCCACCTGTACAAAGGTCCAAGGAGATAAATCGCATTTGATTTCTCGATTTTGATAGATCTCAACTTGAGGACATCCATACCGGGACAACATAGAAAAGAGATAATGGACTCCTCTTTTTAATGCTTTAAGCATTCAACAACAATAATATTCTCATAAGAGATTCTGAGGATTAATGTCCAAGCTGAAACTTCACCATGATACATGGCTTTGGTTGGAGGCCCAATGTTCTTCTCTAACAACATGCATACTCAAACCATTTCAACTCATGGCAAATCTCCCTTACTTCAGACAAGACGAACATGCATAGCAACTCACATGATATTCAACAAAGGTGTGGCAGGTTGATGGCGTCCCCGAAACATGGTTACCGCTCAACAAGCAACTTATAAGAACTAAGATACATAAGCGACATATTCATTACCACAATAGTTTTTTAGGCTACTTTCCCATGAGCTATGTATTGCAAAAAACAAGGAATGAACTTTTAAAGGTAGCACGCAAGCAATTTACTTTGGAATGGCAGAAAAATACCACATAGTAGGTAGTTATGGTGGACACAAATGGCATGAGTTTTGGCTCAAGGTTTTGGATGCACGAGAAGCATTCCCTCTCGGTACAAGGCTTTGGCTAGCAAGGTTGTTTGAAGCAAACACAAGTATAAACCGGTACAACAAAACTTACACAAGAACATATTGCAAGCATTATAAGACTCTACCTGTCTTCCTTGTTGTTCAAACACTTTTACCAGAAAATATCTAGACCTTAGAGACCAATCATGCAAACCAAATTTCAACAAGCTCTACGGTAGTTCTCCACTATTAGATTTAAACTACATGATGCAAGAGCTTAAACATGATCTACTTGAGAGCTTAAACATTCTCCATGCATTGATGTCTACGTGTGCTTCTATTCTTGTAGACAGTGTTGGGCCTCCAAGAGCAGAGGTTTGTAGAACAGCAACAAGTTTCCCTTAAGTGAATCACCCAAGGTTTATCGAACTCGGGAGGTAGAGGTCAAAGATAGTCCTCTCAAGCAACCCTGCAATTAAGATACAAAGAAGTCTCTTGTGTCCCCAACACACCTAATACACTTGTCAGATGTATAGGTGCACTAGTTAAGCGAAGAGATAGTAAAACACAGGTGGTATAGATGATGGTAATATTGCCGAAGTAAAGATGCAGTAAAACAGTAAACAAGCGATGTTTGCAGTATTTGGAAACAAGGCCTAGGGATCATACTTTCACTAGTGGACACTCTCAACAATGCAATCATAATTGAATATAAATATAAGCACTTCACTATGCTATTCTGAATTACTCTCTGGCTGGATAACGAACACTAATTCACCGTGTAGGGATGCAAAAGCAAACCTTAAAGATGTATTCCCAAGTACTAATAAACACCCCACGGTGTCACTTTGAGCATTCATAGGAGGTACTAACACACCACAATTTCATAGAGACATCCAACTCAAATCATAACCAGTGAACAAGTATTCTGTGAAATATAGCCAAGAGACCCACACGGTGCACACACTTCACCTTTACACACGTGGGACAAGGAGTCTCCGGAGATCACATAAGTAAAATCCACTTGAATAGCATAACTACATTTAGATTACAAAGCTCATCATATGGATCTCAATCATGTAAGGCAGCTCATGAGATCATTGTATTGAAGTACATGAGAGAGATACCACATAGCTACGGTAGAGCCCTTAGCCTCGAGGAGAACTACTCCTCCCCTCATCATGGGAGACAGCGCGGCGATGAAGATGGCGGTGATGTCGATGGAGATGGATTCCGGGGCAATTCCCGTCCCGGCGTGCCGGAACAGAGACTTCTGTCCCCCGAACTTGACTTTGCGATGACGGCGGCTGCGTAACTTTTCTCGTCCCGTGGCTTATCTTTTTAGGGTTTTCGAGGCGGAGAGAATATATAGGCGGAAGGGCAGCCTCGGAGGGGACCTGGTGGTCCCACACCATATGGGGGCGCCTCCCCCCCTTGGCCGTGCCGCCTTGTGGGGTGGGGCCCCCATGGCTCCCCTCTGGTGCCTCTCTGGCTCTGGGAAGCTTCGGGAAAATAAAGGTCTGGGCGTTGATTTCGTCCAATTCGAGAATATTTCCTTTGTAGGATTTCGGAACCAAAAACAGCAGAAAACGGGAACGGCACTTCGGCATCTTGTTAATAGGTTAGTTCCAGAAAATGCATAAAAAGGATATAAAGTGTGAACAAAACATGTAGGTATTGTCATAAAACTAGCATGGAACATCAGAAATTATAGATACGTTGGAGACGTATCATGCATCAGCAATGGTCTGACCAAGATCATCAGCGGGCTCATCACGTGCCTCTTCTTCACCTTCCCCTTCACCTTCCCCTTCTGCCCCACCTTCTGCATCCTCCATGAAAGTATCACCAAAATGATCGGGATAGTTGTCATCGATATCATCCCCTTCTTCATCTTCTTCCATTCTGACCCCTCTTTCTCCATGCTTGGTCGAACAATTATAGCTTGGCATGAAACCGTGCCGAAGCAGGTGCACGTGAACGACTCTTGAGGAAGAGTAACCCTTCTTATTCTTACAGTCAGCACATGGACATATAACAAAACCCCCCTTCTTGTTCGCATTAGCCACTACGAGGAAATAATTCAAACCCGTAATGAACTCGCCCGAGAGTCGGTTAGCGTACATCCATTGCCGATTCATCTGCATTATTATTATATAAAGTATATAATTAACATTTGTTAAACTAACTAGCTAGAAATAATAGAAATTAAAGAATGAACTACACAAATGCATATTTTATCAATGACACATGAAAGGTTCTAGTTGGTAACCGTGATCGAGGAGGAAAAATAAATGAGAAAGCTTAAGTGTGGCTCGGACACTTCATAGCATGTTTGTTTCATGCTCTCGGGCATTTCATAGAACACCTTGTGTGCATAAGAGGATCTAAGGAAAACCCACCATCCCTTGTGAATAGAAGTGGCACACCAAGTTGCTAAGTGAAGTGTGCTGAAGGTATATATAGGGGGTGGGGCTTTAGTCGCGGTTGGCCTAGCCAACCGCGACTAAAACACTCGGGCCAGGGGCTGAGCCTTTATTCGCAGTTGTGGGTAACCGCGACCCTACCCACTTGAAGTACACCAGTACAATCGACCGAGCCCAGCTGGGCCCGGACCTTTGGTCGCGGTTCGCGTGCTGAACCGCGACTAAAACCCGTGTCGCGATTCGGACAATTTGATATCAAGACGTCTCCCTGCAACTCTTTCTCTAACAAAGTGGAAATCAACTTCAATATGCTTGGTACGAGTATGAAACATTGGATTAGAAGATAGATATGTTGCACCGATGTTATCACACCACAATATAGGTATCTGGTTCAGAGAGACCCAACTCCTTGAGAGGGGGCAACCCCGTACCAAATCATTTCAGCTGTTGCATTAGCCACTGCCTTGTATTCTGACTCAGTACTAGACCGAGAAACTGTAGATTTGCGCGCATTCCAGGCGATCAAATTACCACCATAGAAGATGGCATATCCCCATGTGGATGCTTTGTCATCCAAATCGCCGGACACAACGAAGAGCGAGGCGGGTGATACGTCCCAAACGTATCTATAATTTTGATGCTCCATGCTTGTTTTGTTACAATTCTTATATGTTTTATGTACACTTTTCCATTTTTATGCATTTTACGGGACTAACCTATTAGCAGCGATTGCACGGTGCCGTAGTGTCGGTTCTGTTTCTAATGTTTGTGTTTCGAAAGAAGTTGTACATGAAAGTTTCTCGAAATTGGACGAAAGCCCAGTCTTATTTTTCCGGGACGACGGAGCCAGAAGGACACGCGCGGGAGCTGCCACGTGGCGGTACATAGGGCAGGCGCGGCCCCACCCTGCAGGTCGCGCCTGGCCCATGTACTGGCGCCTCGTCACCTCGTTTGCTCCGCCCCCTATTTATTTCTCGTATCGGGAAAACCCCAGGGACCGAAACCTCCATCCACCGAAAAGTTCGGCCTTCGCCGTCACCGAATTCCTAGTTCGGGGGTTCTGCGCCCGATCCATCCGGCACCCTGCCCGGAGGAAATCACCGTCGGAGGCCTCTATCGTCATGTCTTCATCCGAGGTGATGCGTGAGTGGTCCTCCACGGGACCATGGGCCGTAGCCAGATGGTTGTCCTCTCCTTGTTGTGCTTCATGTATAGATCTTGTGAGCTTCCTAACATGATCAAGATCATCTATTTGTAATTGCTACATGTTGGTTTGATGTGGATCCGATTTATAGAGAGATTGCTTTGGTTGAGATTATGTATTATGTTATTATGATCTTGCATGCTCTCCGTTTCTAGTAGATGCTGGAGATATGCCCAAGAGGCAATAATTAAGTGGTTATTATAATATATCTTTGTGTTTATGATAAATGTTTGCATACCACTAGGAGAAAACAGCGGTGTTCTATTCAAGGGTAGTTTCATCCTTTACTTTACACACATTTTAAAGCGGTAGTCCGTTGCTTGCAACTTAATACTGGAGGGTGTCGCGGATGCAATCCTGGAGGTGGATTATTAGTAATAGATGCAGTTGGATTACGGTCTATGTATATTGTTGTAATACCCGCATACTTTCATAACATGTATTCTGCACCAATCATTAGCGTAGAAACTCTGTTTGTCAATTGCCCATCTGTAATTTGTTTACCCAACATATTTATTTTATTGGGGAGGCGCCTCTAGTGAACTGTGGACCCCGGTCCTTCTTCTTTTATTTGCAATCTTCTACAACATTTTCCTGTTCTGTTCTCTGCAAACAATTCTTCTTCCATACGGTTCGTTGAATCCTTTGTTTTCAGCAAAACCAGTGAGCTTGACAACCTCGCTGAAAGTTGGGGACAAAGTACTTGGTTGTTTGTGTGCAGGTCTCCACGTTATTCCTGACGCCGGCAGTGCGCTATGCCACAAGTTGGTTCGCAACACCTCCGGACAGAACTTTTTTCTCCTACTGGTCGATAAACCTTGGTTTCTTACTGAGGGAAAACTTCCTGCATATGCGCATAAATTCTCCTTCATCAACTCCGCAAGGATTTCTAACTCCCACGGCAACTTCACACCAGCAAGACTTTTTCTGGCGCCGTTTCCGGGGATAAAAGCATCTCTTCTGCGAGGGAGTCTCTCACTCTCAACTCTTTTACTTTGTTATTGTTTTGCTTGCATATTTTATTTTTATCTTGTTTACATTTTATATCGAAAATCCAAAAAAATTAGTGTAGTTGTTATTTTTATTGCATTTAGTTTACCATGATTATTCCCGAGTTTGAGTTTAGGAACCTATCTATAGGTGATGGATCTATAGTAGGGATAAATAATATTGGAGAGTTCCTTAATCATATTAGTAAGTATGAGAAAATCCCAGAAAAATCTTTAGCTGAACTTGCTCCTGATTATGAAATCGTGATGCCTTGCCTAGTTAAAATGCTAGAGAGTAAATTTATTAGCCTTCACCCATCCTTGCAATACATGTTTCTTAAGCTGCATGAAATTGAGGATGGTGAGAAAAAAGAATTTATTCTTGAAACTTTGCTTAGAAAATTTAGGTATGAAGCTATAGAAGCAAGGAAAATATTTGATCATTATGGTATGCTAGGATCAAGCATAGATATTCTGAAATTATTTGGTAAGATTAGTAAAGTTAAACCGGAGGAAATCAATATACCAATACCTCTTAAAATTTCAGCAGTGCATGAAGCTTACGATAGGAATTTTGATTGGATTGTTCCTGGGAATTTATTTGATGAAGAAAGTAAACCTAAAAGTGCTGAGAGAGGAACTTCAAAAACCAATATAGATAGCATAGAATGCCTGGTTGAAACTACTTTCATTCCCGATCTTAATGATTTCTCTCTTTACAATACTTGATTTGCACCCTTTTCTGCGCCTAGCTCAAAGGCGTTAAAGAAAAGCGCTTATAGGAGACAACCCATGTTTTATTTCTGTTATTTTTGCTTTGTTGAGTCTTGGAAGTTATTTCTACTTTAATAACCTCTCCTTATCGTTTTTTATTTCGTTTTTGTGCCAAGGGTATTTGAAATTCTGAAACAGATTCTGTGCTGGTCACGGAAAAAATTCTAAAAAATCGCTAGAACGATACTTTGAGCTTTAAATTTTTGTGCTTATGACCCAGTATGTTAGCTAACTTTCGTTAGTTTAGCATTTTTCGATTTTAGCGACAGAGCTATTTCTTTAATTTCGATCTCTGCCTGCTGGTATGTTTTGACAGATTTCTGCCATGTTTCGCTTTGCGTCTTATGCTTCGTCTTTTTTAGTTCTTTTGTAAAAAAGAGCTTTGGGAAGAGTAGCTACAGTAGCATATGTTAAAATTAGTGTTTGATATGTCCCATTACTGAAGTCTTTCTGGTTTGATATATTTTTATTTGCACTAATAATGTTGCTAATCAATTGTGCTGAGTTTTGTGTGAAGGAAGTTTTCAAGTGTAGGGAGAGAAGAATGATGCAATAAGATGAAGCATGGACAGAGCTCAAGCTTGGGGATGTCCCCTGGTCCCCAAAAATATCCAAGAAGTACAAGCGTAAAGCTTGGGGATGCCCAAGGCATCCCTCTTCATCAACAAAAAGCACCAGGTCATTTTTCAACACGCTATATTTTTATTCCTTCATGCGATATGTGTTATCCTTGGAGCGTCTTTACTTTTTGCTGTGTGTTTACTTTCAATAAAGTTGGATCCCATCATTCATGTTTACTTTGGAGTGAGACACGCTCCACCGCTTTGCATATTTACTTTGGGGTGAGACACACTCCGTTGTTTTGCATGTTTATTTTGGAGTGAGACACGCTCCATTGTTATGCATTTTGCGTTGGAGAGAGACACGCTCCACTTTTTTATTTATTTGTGTATCAATAGCTCTCTGGACATTTACTTGTTTTTCATATATGAGAGTTGTTTGGTTTCATTTGGTTGGCGTTGGAAGCATGAAAAAGTTTTATGTGTATGTGATGCAAATGGAAGCATTTTTAGATTGTGGCATAGTTATTTTTGCATATCTTGCTAGATGTTATTCTCATGATGAGCTTGTTAATTATGTTTTCATTATGATTAGTCTAAAATACTGAGAGTGTTTAGTGTGCCATTGAAGGTTTCATGCATTGTTTTTAGCATACAATAGAAAAGCATAATATTGTGGTATATATTGTCCTGCGTATGTTTTTATTTGGGTCGACTTGGCACATGTTTTGCAACATGTTATGACTACATTCCAGTCAATTCTTGCCTCTATGATCATTTAGATTGCAACTTGTGTATCACTTTATGCTTTGATTAATATATTTTGTCGCTGTGCATGATTATGTCCATTATGCTCTCTTAGTTGATCGCACCCGGTCTTTTTCTAGCCTCCATTTGTGTGAGTATTTTATTCATGCATCCAACCACCAAAAACCAAATATGCCAAAGTTTCCACCATATCAACGTATATGTGGTATTTCATTGCCATTCCATAGTAGTTTGCTCGTGTACCTTTAAAACATTCAAACAGTTCCTCGTTTTGTGACATTGTTTTTAGCTCATGAGGAAGTAAATTAAAATTGTGGTTGTTGTCTTCCATACTAGTTAAGTAACTCAAAGACTCACGAGCTTCATCTTGCTTGTCACATAAAAAATTATATAAAAAAAAAGATCTGGTTTGACCACAACTTCCAATAGGGGAAGAAAATAGGAAAATTATAAGAAAAGGGCACTCCTCCATGGTTTGTGATTGCTTGGTCGGCACCCGAGGATTCGGTTAGCCATGGTATGTGTAAGAAAAGGTTGGGAGGAGTGTCACAATTTATATATAAATGAAAATAGGCTTCGCCCAAATATTTCGGAACCACTCTCAAACTTGCTTAGTATGGAAGATGACAATAGCTCTTTTTACTACTCGTTGACATGAACAACCACCTCTCAAAAGTGCATTTTATACTCTTTTTGTTTCAATAAAAAGCTCTAGCATATGAGTGATCTTACTTTCCTCTCAAAGAGAGACCTTCTTTTACTTTTATGTTGAGTCTCCACCTTGTAGTTTATGCACCACTTATAAGAGCATAGTTGTCATTCTTAGTTTTATGTGCATGGTCCCAAGATTTTATTGATTGATTCATAATTATGGTATTGCTTGTTCAAACTTTTGTTTCTAGTCATCCTTATAATCTTTTAAAGTAGTCCAAGCATTTATGTTTTGCTTCCACTTATGGGACAAGCTGAGTACCACTTTATTATGTATCTATGCTATGCTCTTGACAATCACTTTGCTTTCCATGCACAATATACATTTTCTTTGTTTGATTACTATTCATGTTTTAGCATGGTTATTAAGTTTCATTGTTTGATTATATCTATCATTCTTATGTTAGGATTCTATGATTCCAGCTATGTTTTCTTTTACACTTAGATTGATCAAAGTAGTGTGACAACATGTCACCTCAAAATTGTTTGTTTGTTATCACTTACCTACTCGAGGACGAGCATATGAGTTAAGCTTGGGGATGTTGATACGTCCAGCGTATCTATAATTTTTTATATTCCCATGTTTGTTTTGTTAGAATTCTTATATGTTTTATGTGCACTTTTCCCACTTTTTAGCATTTGCAGGACCTTCTTCTATTAGCAACGATGCCGCGGTGCCGATTCTGTTTGCTGTTTTGTGTTTCGAAAAGTTGTACATGAAAGTTTCGCGGAATTGGACAAAAGCCCAGAGTCTTATTTTCCGGGACGAAGACGGAGCCCGGAAGGACACACGCGGGGAGAGCTGCCACGTGGAGGTACATGGGGCCCGGCGCGGCCCAGCCCTTGGCGCCTGGCCATGCTGGTTCCTCGTCGCCTCGTTTGCCTCAGCCCTTACGCCCTGTTATTCCTCGTCTCAGGAAAACCCCGAGGACCGAGCCTCCATCCCACAAAAGTTCGGCACGCTGCCGTCTTGAGAGCCCCTAGTTCGGGAGGGTTAACGATCCATCCGACACCCTGCCGGAGGAAATCACCGCGGAGGCTCTCTACATCGCCATGTCTTCATCCAAGGTGATGCGTGAGTAGTCCTCCACGGAACCATGGGTCCATAGCAGTAGCTGTATGGCTGTCCTCTCCTTGCTGTGATTCATGTATAGATCTTGTGAGCTGCCTAACAAGATCAAGATCATCTATTTGTAATTGCTACATGTTGGTTTGATGTGGATCCGATTTACAGAGAGACTACTTTGGTTGAGATTATGTATTATATTATTATGATCTTGCATGCTCTCCGTTTCTAGTAGATGCTCTGGCCAAGAGATGCTTGTGACTCCAAGAGGGTATTTATGCTCGATAGTGGGTTCTGTACCTCTATTTAACCATGGGGAAGTGACCTTGTTGTCTCTGATTTGTAGATGTGCTATTGCTACTAGGGAAGAAAACAGCGGTGTTCTATTCAAGGATAGTTTCATCGTTTACTTTACACATTGCTTAAGCGATAGTCCGTTTCTTGCAACTTAATACTAGAGGGTGTCGCGGATGCAATCCTGAAGGTGGATTATTAATCATAGATGCAGTTGGATTATGGCCTATGTATATTGTTGTAATGCCCGCATACTTTCATAGCATGTATTCTGCACCAACCATTAGCGTAGAATCTCTGTTTGTCAATTGCCCATCTGTAATTTGTTTACCCAACATATTTATTTTATTGGGGAGGCGCCTCTAGTGAACTACCGGTCCTTCTTCTTTTAATTGCAATCTTCTACAACATTTTCTGTTCCCTTCTCTGCAAACAATTCTTCTTCCACATGGTTCATTTAATCCTTTGTTTTAAAGCAGCCGGTGAGCTTGACAACCTCGCTAAAAGTTGGGGACAAAGTACTTGGTTGTTTGTGTGCAGGTCTCCACGTTGCTGCGACGACGGCAGTGCGCCTGCCACGAGTTGGTTCGCAACACCTCGAGTAGAGAACGTTTTTCTCCTACTGGTAGATAAACCTTGGTTTCTTCTTAGGGAAAACTGCTGTTGTGCATCATACCTTCCTCTTGGGGTTCCACTCAACGTTGCACATAAATTCTCCTTCATCAACTCCGCGCTCAGTAGCAGGCAACAGAGTATCAGAAGTACACCAAAGAGTCAGACCATGAGACACAATAAGCTTGATAAACCGAAGAATCCGCTTGACTGATGTCCAGTGATGAACCCGAGGAGCATGCAAGTATTCGTAGACTTTGTTAACAGCAAACGAAATATATGGCCGGGTGAGAGTGAGATACTGAAGACCTCCAACAATACTGCGGTAACGACTCACATCATCAGCCGAGAGGATATCACCTTCATGGGCAGAAAGTTTGTCAACCACGGTCATAGGGGTGATAGCCGGTGTACACTTGAGCATATTAGCACGTTGTAGAATGTCCATAGAATATTTCTTCTGTGAGAGAACAAGATCACCAGAAGAGGTATGATGTACCTCAATGCCCAAGAAATAGTCAAGTGCACCAAGGTCCTTGACCGCAAAAGCAGATTACATTTCAATAATGAATCTATCGGTAGCAGATGTAGAAGAGCTAATGACAATAATATCATCAACATAGACAAGAATAAACATAGTGATATCCGGTTTGGCAGAAAGAACAATGATGTATCAGCCCGGAAGGAGAAAACCAAGAGAACTAAGGATAGAACTCAGACGGGCATGCCAGGCACGAGGAGCTTGTTTAAGCCCATATAGTGCTTGTCAAGTTTACATAAAACCTTGACCTTTCTGAAAACCTGGTGGTTGGTGCATAAAGACTTCTTCTTCAAGCACTCCATTAAGAAACACATTTTGGATGTCTAGTGACGAAGTGCCAGCGCCGTGAGACTGCAATAGACAGGAAAGACTAATAGTAGCGGTTTAACAACCGGACTAAACGTGTCCTCATAATTCAGCCCATAGCGCTGCCGAAATCCTTTCGCAACAAGGCGCGCCTTGTAGCGCTCGATAGAACCATCCGGGTTTTTCTTGACCTCAAAGACCCATTTAGAGTCCATCACGTTCACGTCTGGTCGCAGTGGAACAAGCACCAGGTGCCATTCTTCAGCAGGGCAGAATACGCAGAGTCCATCGCCTCTTTACAGTGAATAGAAGTAAGCGCATCATGAAGGTCACGCGGTTCGGAGGAAGAGGCAAAAACTGTATGTGCCATGCAGATCGACGTCTAGGCAATAGTGCCATCTGAACGTTGTCTGGGCTGCCTAACGACACGCTATAGTCGGGTAACAGGCCAAGTCGGTGCAGGTGGTGGGGGCAGCGGTGGAGGGTGGGCCGACGGCCCGCTCGCTGCAGACGATGGCCCGCTCACAACTGACTCTTCACCACACACATGCGTCACGGGAGAGAAATCCAGGCGACGCGGCTCGAGTGGCAGGCCGTGGGTCGGAGTAGTGGAACCATGCCATTCGGTGCGGGGCAGGGCCGAACCTATTGGAGCACCCGATCCAGCATGGGCTGGCACGACAGGCGAGGCATGATCGACGTGATCGCCATGCATATCGACATCCGTACCAGAGACCCGACGGTGATCACTTGGAGCAGCAGAATCCAGCAATTCCAAGCGTGCTCCGCGACCTAGTCATGCACCATGATTAGGCAATAGCAAGGGGGTATTTGCAACATCATCAAATTGGCCAAAATTAGGAGTGGAATGGTTCGGGGTGTCTTGCATAGTGGGTGGTAATTGTGAAAAGGGAAAGTTTCCTTCGTCGAAAACAACATCGCGAGAAATATAAACTCAGTTAGCGGGAACATGGAGACATTTGTAACCTTTGTGGAGGGAGCTGTACCATCCACAAGAAGGCGTTTTTTGAGCGGATCTCAAGCTTTCTGTTGTTGTAAGGTCGAAGGTGAGGCCAACACGCGCATCCAAAAACGTGAAAGAAGGAATAATCAGGCACTTCACCAAGAAGGCGGTCCAAAGGAGTTTTCATAAGAATGACACGACTAGGAAGTCTATTGATAAGAAAACATGCAGTGGAAAACGCATTACTCCAAAACCGAAAAGGGAAGGACGCATGTGCAAGAAGGGTCAACCCAGTTTCAACAAGATTTCTATGTTTGCGCTCAGCGGTGCCATTTTGTTGATGCGTGTGAGGACATGAAACACGATGAGTTATGACAATGTTTCTAAAGAACTTATTGAGTTTTATATACTCTGCTCCCCAGTCAGTTTGCACATGGATAATTTTCTTGTTGATAAGGCGCTCAACATGGCGTTGAAATTGCAGAAATATCTCAAAGACATCATTTTTGCGTTTAAGGAGATACAACCATGTGAAATGACTATAACCATCAATAAAACTGACATAATGATAACTCCGATCCGGATTACGGATTGTAGTATGGTAAGCTTTTTCCCTAGAAGACCTAGGTTTAATCGAACCTTGGAAAGCACTGCTAAATGGTGTATGAAGGAAATGTCTACAAGACTTTGCTAGTATATTTTATCTTTAGTTTACCGGACCTATCTAGTTTACTTTTGAGGGGGTTGTGTTCAATGATGAAAATAGACTAGGGGTAAGGTTCCACCTGCATGCATATATATATAAATAAAGCTCATATGTGTAATAAATAAAATATAGATAAGAGATTTGTGGGTAGCACATCCGTAAAAACCCTTGCCCCTAAATCTAGAAGTGACAAGACCCTAATGGTCCAACCATTATCCTCATAGCCGCAAGCAACAACAGTTATTAAGTAAATACATACCAAAGCCTTTAGCTAGATGATTGTGCTATGATCCTGAATGAATCACTAAACATGTACCGGTACTTTCCCTTTCTGTTAGTGAGGTTTTGCACGTACACATCATTCTCCACTCATTCCACCTCTTCCCTTGATCCTCTCTAATGACATGGTTACCTGCAGATCATCAAAGACGAGGCAAAGAGACAAGGATACAAGATCGCAAAACTCCTATTTAATCCATACACATAACATAAGATTAGATGCACATAGTTGCTGTGAGGATTCACCCCAACCCGTTGCCCGTGAGGACTACTCACACATAATTTCAAGATCAGGATTAAAAATAGAAATCATTGTACAAAATACTTAGATTGAAATCACAATATTCTTACAATGGTCGCCAATTCTCAAGGAGATCTCTATTACAATGGTGATGGCTATGGCTATGGAGGAGATGGAGGATGGAATGGATGAATTACGGGGATGGATCACCTTCGTTGTGTTGAAGATGGATCTGGTGAATGGCGGCTCTGTTTGGTGACGAATGGCTCTCTTTTCAGCATCGGTCCCTTCACGACTTTTATAGTGTTTGACCTCGGGAACGCAGCGGCACACCGTACGGGCGGGGCTTGCTGGTACCGGTGCCTGTTAAAGCCACTGGAACTGTCTTTCCGAGCGTAGTCAATTTTGCCATGCTCCTGACGCGATTTTCTTCAGTAATTGCAGTTCCATTTGCCATTATGACATGATATCCCGCACATCATCCAAAAATTGAAGAGACTACACATCTTTGCATTGATTAGGCATTAGTGGCAAGTTGAGAGGCAAACTTAGTCAATTTCTTGACTTATCTAGGGCTTTAAACGCGAGAAAATATGGTTTATTTCACAGCCATCAACTTCCCCAAGCTTAAACTTGATCGTCCTCGAGCAAGAAACAAAGAACCATAAGGAACTTGGTGTTTGAACCAAAACAACGAGAAGGCAAAGTCACTTACAAGTGGTAGCCTTATGAGTCCAACACTTCTTCCATTTGAAAGCTTAGCATAGTTAGAGAAGTGCCAAGAATATGATACAAGTATTGGTAACTCGAGACAATCACAATAAATATTATAAGTATGAATAGCTAGTTGTAGGAACAATCACTCTAGCTTAAATAGTTAACTCTCAGTTTGCCAATGAACACTGGAAGTTCATTATCATCAAATTAAGTATGAGCATTCATGTCTAAAGAGGTATAAGCAATGAAGTATCTTAATTACGCCCATATCAATCGATCAAGGCTATCAAAATACTTACTCTCCATTCATTGCCTTTCAATAATATAGTCATCTAACAGTAACAAGTCCATGCCAAGACTTGGGATGGACATCTTTTGGGTTCCTTTGACAGTTTCCAAGTAAAAAATCATGAATTACTTTATAATATTGTGACAATCATGGGGCCAGTGGTGCTAGTATCCCAAGAGTGTGTGCAACGGTCGTGTTGACATGCATAAAGCAATATCAGACACTAAAGCATATGTTGACACGCGTAAAGCAATATCTCATATTTATATACAACCTTACATCTTGGCATAAACTCAGCTACCACTAGACTTCAATTACATCAAAAAACTCATATCAAGAGTGCTATCAAGTATATCGCAATATCTATGGAATTAAGTATCTTCAAAGTTAAACCCTTAAGACAATTGGTCATCATACAAGTCATAATTTTAAGACTTCTTCTTGTTGTACTTGTTTAGCAATATTATTTCCAAGGCAAGACTCGGTTAACTAGATGAAATAGAGTAAGAACTTTCACAATTAACTAAGCATACAAATAAAGCTCTACTCCAATTGTTTTAAATCACTCCCATTGGTACAATATCTTAACAAGTCTGCTGACTAGCATAAACAATTCAAACTTCAAAAGTGGGATACATCAGACATACCTCTTGTAGATGGCTTCAGATTTCTCTTCCTTATGATGTGTTCCTCCAAAACTCTTAGTAGATCTCTCTCATAAATAATATCAAGAAAAGAGGCATTAGAAAATTAAGCTCTTTCAAGAACAAGGATAAAAGGAAAAATTATTTTTGTATTTTTGTGAATTGGGGTAGAGAGGGGATAAGAAACGAGAATGGGAACAAAGTAAGGAACTAAAACAAACGAATGAAAAAGGGAAACAAACTAAAACGAAAACAAAAAGCAAATAAAAAGCAAAGTGTTGGAACAAACCAACACGAGTGTTTCAAAGCTCTCTCATAGAGCTGGAGTACAAATTTAAATAAAAATGCTTGAGGAACACATCCCCAAGCTTAGGCTTTTGCAAGCCCTCTTGGTGAGCTCATTGTGGTGGAGGATAATTCCCATAGTTCCATTGGTTGCTACAATGAGTGAACTGGGAATTGAGTTCGGTGACGTTGTCTCAAAGGTTGCTTAGGTTCTCAATGCTTCCTTGAAGCGCGTACATGTCCTGGTAGGTGGTGAAGTCATGGAGTGGCTGCTGCTCCTGTTTCGGCCCTTGAGGTTCTTATTCAACCTCTTCTCTTCTTCGGTTCACCTTGTTGTGGGGGTAGATTCGCCTCAACCTGCACATCATAATGCAAACGCCTTTCCTCAAGTGAGAAAAGACCATTAGGCAGAGGGGCACCGATCAAGTGATCAGCTCCCGGTATATTGAAGTAATATCTACCATCTACTTTTCTAATCATACCACATGCATTTGGAGTAGTAGAACCAAGGCGGCGAGGGCCTTCCAATACTCATAAATTACTTGCATCGATATTAAGCCTTCTTTCCAAGACGGTTATGACTCCACCTCCGCATATGGGGCCACGAGCTTCAAGTGCTTGGTGGTGCAAGTAGAGAACAAGAATGGCACCCAAGTTTGGGCAGAGGTTGCATTCTGGGAACGCAGCTTTTGCGAGGACCATCATGTCCTCCTCATTAAGTCTTGTGAAATCACCTCGTGCCTGCAAGGTTTTAGCAATAACATAGTACATATAGCGAATAGCAGGGCACTCAATAGTATTTTCCCGAGGGAGTGTGCTAGGTATTCTCATCCTAGAAAAGTACATGCTAGGTGAGGGGTTCAAAGAAAAGCAAGCATAGCGGTTTGCGGGGGCACTATTCTCAAAGACAAAGTGGTTGCACCACTCATCCAAGGTTAAATCATACTCACGGTTCAACAAACAGAAGGATATCCAGCCCACTCCGGGCTGATTCTTCTCAGATTTGTAGTAGCGGTTCACCGTGTGCTTCATGGTGCTGAGGAATTCGAGTGTCAAGCGATGATAGTGAAGCGACACAACCTGAATACACATTGAATCTCTGTGCTTTCTGTGCTAGTCCCTTGGATCAATCGCTAGCACACACAGTTCGATGAATAACCAGAATAGCAAATGCGTCAATTATTACAACGTATGATCCATGGTATAATTATTACAAAGCGCATAGCTCAAGGCTAGCTGAAAATAACATAGTTCAAGCAGCAAATAAATAAACGAAGAGCTCCATCACGCCACAGGCGAACATGTTGGGTGTAAGCTCGCAACCTACGGTATTCCTTACTCGTCTTCAGAATAACCTGCAACATAAAACGTTGCAGCCCCGAAGGGTCATTACACTTGTTATGGAAATGGCAAGGTGTCACTATGGTGGCTTTTTCTGGCGCCTATCACTACATGATATTTGGAAGGTGGAGTTCATATTTGCGTAAAGCTAGTTTTATTTTCCCTACTCTCAAAACATTTCTTAAAACATAGTATTTCAATAAGACTAATTACTACCCATAATCCACATGTGCATTAATTTCAGAAAATCAACTGACGAGATTATCCAACAGTTTCAAGCTCTAGTTGCTCATAGATGTCCGTAACCGGGGACACGGCTAAGTACTTAGATTTGACACTCTCGAGAGGCTGTACACATTCCCCACATGACCTAGTCTGCTCTTCTTTCATGATGCGCATTTTGCTCAATGGACAGATGTCGACTAGGACAAGACCTTTCAGAAGCAATACCTCAACCACAATGGACGCGCTCCGTCCTACCAACACCTACCACCCTCTGTACATTGGGTCGAGTTCTCACAACCTACTCAATCTAGCCAGAGCCCATATAGCATGTGGTTGTACTGGAAGCTACTAAAACAAGAACACCGGGCTAATCTCTTTGTTTCTGGGTGGCCAACCTCAAGTGTGATGCACACGGTGCTGCCATAGAAATGACCCCGGTGCAACCACTCAACATAAACCAAGCATTACCACTTACCACCCAGGGGTGTATTAATTTGACATGGTTGTTTTCATTAAGAGAATAAAACCTTTATCTCTCGCAATCTCTCCACTTTGATAATAACCCAGAGCCATCAATTTGAAATCATTATGCAAATAAAACAGCTACCAATGCATAGAAAACAGTAGGATAATGAGTTTGTGACACTTGCCTTGGTCGGTGTTCAGACAGTCGTCGCAATCGCACTCATTGCAATCCGGACAATCTAACGCAAGCAAGATAATTCACAATCAAATACCAAACAACACAAATAGGTAAAACACATAATGAAATAATGCATGCATGCTCAGGAACTAAATTTGATACCAAACCTTTTTATAAACAAATATTTTATGCAATAGAGGTTTCAAATAGTCATCTAACCAAGAACAAAATATATATGTATAAAATAGTTTTGAATATCATTTGCAGGCATACTGGTAGATAGGTAATTTAAGTATCTGCAATTTGGCGTTGGATTCATATTAAAATATTTTACAGAATTTAAAATATACTAAAAATACTATGTACATGATTTTAAATTGCAAAACTCGCAAGTTTCGTAGAAGAACAAACTAACAGTACCAAAATATTCTTCTCATTTTTCTGAATCCAACGATATATTATTTGTTCAATTCCGAGTTACGAAACTTTAATTATGAATTTTACAAGATTTAACCTTTCGCGGTTTTTTAATAATTTTGTCCGAAAAGTTGTCAGAAAAAGTTTCTCGGATGGAGAAACCTTCTACACAAAAGTTGCAGGGAACTTAATTACGAACTCAATGGAAAAAGAATCGTCTAAAACCGAGCTCTAGATTTATTGTTATGAATTTTCAAAGTTTTAATTCAGCTAGCACCATATGCAGTGATGGATCGATTCTGCGCGGTGGTTCAGTTAATTGAGCTACAGGGACCATTAGATCTACATCACACGGTCTAACATGGATCTGCTAAAGTTTGATTTAACGCTGACTGTACGTGAGATACACACAGGAAGACTGCATACCACGGGCAGCGACGAGAGTTCGTTCGGCGACGGTGTTTCGGCAGGCGGCGAGTTGGCGAACGAGGCGCGGCTGGGCGTGGATGTCAAGCGGAGGTGTTTGGGTCTTCCTCGAACAGCGATGACGGGCGGCTAGAGCGGCTCGGGCAGCGACGAACTCCGGCAATGTTTTCTCCGCGTCCTAGTGCCCTGCAGATCGGGAAAAAAAGAGGGGTGGCGGCGTGGTTTAGTAAAGGGAACAACATGGGGTGAAAGAGAGGGACTCGGGGCGACGGGAACCTCCGGTTCTAAGCTCCAATGGCGGCGGCGGCTCCGAACTCCGGCGAGCAATTCGCGCAGCCTGGCGGCGCAAAAATTGGAGATTTTAGGGGAAGAAAATAGAGGAGGTTTGGGGGTATTTATAGGTCGAAAAATCCGTGGCAAACGCCAACAAATTCGGTGAGATTTTCGCGGAGTACTTCTAACTTCTCCGTGTCGTTCACGTACACGGGCTGGAGTTTTGGCTGGAGGTTGGAGAAGCTCTGGTGGGACCCACGTCAGGAACAAAAAAGAAAAAGAAACGAGATGAGAGAAGGGTGCCTCCGTTCTCCGTTGCCTGGGTTGCTGCGTTGCTGCTGTGCCCGTCTTGCCTCGCGCATGTGCGTGGCGTGCATGGCTGGCTGGTCCGGCCGGCCGGTCAGTTCCTTTTTATTTTTCTTTATTTCTTTCTCTTTTCTCTTTCCTGTTACTGATTTAGCTACAGAGTACAAAACTGATGCAAATAAAAATACTCCAATCCAGTATTTTTAAATATTTCTGGACATAATTTGTAAATATTTCTAGTATGGTATCTGGACATAATGGGCACAGCCCCAATCCAGTAAAGCACTAGGATAAATATAGTATGCATATAGATTTAAACAACAAGGAGAAAAACTAGCAATGAAAATCACTTTTATGCAAGAACAAGTAAAACATTTTCTAAAACGGAAACTTTAACATGCTGATAGGATGCAATGCATGAATTTGAAAATGCACAGTTTTTAGGATGTTACAGATAGGTGGCAGCCTTCTGAAAACAAAAGTCAAGCATACCAACATTGTTGCAAAGAGTAATGAAATCATTGCGCAAGCCTAGTTGATTAAGAATATAGGGGCATGCCCATTTTGTCGACTTGATCTCGCGGTCCTGGAGACGTTTGAGTTGACGGCGGTTTTCAAACTTGATACCGAGCGAAGCGGGTGTGTCTTCAACCGGTGGTGCAGCCTGTGCAGCCACAGTGCGCGAGTGGCTCCTTGTGTTCATCTAAAAATTAATTAGCAGTTTAGTACCTTAAGCACAAATTAACAAAAATTCAACTAAAAATCAAAATTTGATCCGATAGAAGTAAACATATGATCATCCTCTACACATCTTATAAGAGAATCTCCTCTAAAATTGCGATCTAGCATGCTCATTAAGGTGATGAAGTTCATAATATGACCTAAGTATAGATTGATAATGACAAAAGCTGAAGCATGCATTCGCGAATAAAAAGTTGGGGATCGGAGGAGAAACGTACCATGCTTCGATGGAGCGCAAGGAATCAAATAAAAACGAACGGATTTGGGGATCCAATGGAGTAGGGTTTAAGTTTGGAGGAGGAAGAGAGAGAGATTACGAAAATTTGGGTTGCATACCTGGTCCTGGCCAGTTTAAGTCATCCGACACGCGGTACGGGCGTATTCCGCCCGTACCAGGTCCAACCGCCTTGGATTAGGTCGGTCGACGCAGTACGGTCGGATCTCCCCATACCGACGCTCATTAAACTTACAGTATATTTTCGACGAGTTGATGTTTTCGTCGTCGAAGTGGTACGGGCACATGGTACAGTCGGCCCTGACCGTACCAATGGTTGCCAAAGTTACTGCATGCGTCGATGAAACCTTCAACTTTTCTATTTCGTGTTCCCGGATGCGGTACGGGCGCATGGTACGGTCTGGTATGATCGTACCAATGGTCGTTAAAGCCACTGGAACCTACGAAACATCAAAAATTCCTGTGCAATCTTCACGTGCCTTTATGCATCAACATTACCTCGAAAATGAATAAGAAAAACAATAGTATATATATCAAGAATGTGCAACCGTTAGCATCGAAAATCAAAAAGACATTGTTGCTTAACTTATTCTCCTCTTTTCCAAGGATCTCAAGAACACTCTTTATTAAAACGAAACAAAACAAACAAATAAAACTAAGCATTAAACTTGAATAAAAACTAGATAGAAAAACTTTATTGAACATGGGTTGCTGCTTGTGACGGTAAAGCACACGTCCGTTGGGAACCCCAAGAGGAAGAGTATAGTGATACATATTGATTTTCCTACGGTAATAAACCAAGGTTATCAGGCCAGTAGGAGATGAAGATCACGCTGAAGGTTGTTGGTGAAGGAGTGTAGTGCGGCGGCGCAACACCAGGGATTCCGGTGCCAACGTGGAACCTGCACAACATAATCAAGCTACTTTGCCCCAACTTAACGATGGGGTTGTCAATCTCACCGGCTTGCTGAAAACAAAGGATTAAACGTGTGGTGTGGAAAGCTGATGTTTGCCCCACGAGAAAACAAAAGAGAACAATGATTGCAATAGGTTGTATTTCAGATGTAAAAAGAATGGACTGGGGTCACGGTTCACTAGTGGTGTCTCTCTGATGGGGGATGACCCCGGTATGCCAAAGGCATGCCAAACAGTGGTCTTATCCATCAAGATACCGGTTTAATATTTATACCGGAACTCAAAGATAGGAATTTAGCTAAGTAAGCTAAGCCGGTATCCCCAAGAGGGGTATGCCGGAACCGGGAAGGAAAGATACCGGAGCACCGGAAGGAAGAGCGTGTCGGCTGACTGGTCAAAGATTCCGTCGGGAGCTAAAAGACAAAAGGATGAGCTAAGCAAAGTAGCTTTAAACGAAGGCATGAAGACAAAGAGATGGCGGCCAAAGAAGCCGGAGGACGTCAACCTCCCTGTTTAAAAGACCCGGTGTCATCTATGATTAAAGTAGCTTTATAAAGTATCTTTGTAAAGTAGTTTGTCTAGTCAAAGATCCCATTAGAGTTTCTTGTCCTGTAAGCCACCCTCTCCCCTATATAAGGAGAGGGGGCAGCCTCTTCATACGCGCGTGACATTAGAGAGAGAACCCTGTAAGCTCAAACTTGTATCATGTGGAGATCAATGAAGATAGCGATCTAGAGCGAGTTCTTCCTTGTGTCTTTCTTCTTCAACCTCTGGCCTTGGCCAAGTTCTTGAGAAAACCATCCGGAAGTTCATCCCATCTAGTCACAAACCCTCCCCCGAATCCTCCAGCGTCCATTCGGCCCCAAGATACGTCATCCTCTGGCATCACATTGTTCCCCGACGACGTTGGCGCCAGCCGTGGGAGCATGAAGTGGCGCTTCTTCAGGTTCATGATCGGGCGGGCATCCTCGACATCAGCGGCGAGCGCACGGTGTCCACGCGCTCGTGCAGCATGTCTACAACATGGACTTCATCAACGATAATGCTAGCTGCTTCGCCAACGGCGGCTGGGATTCCAGCGACGACGCACCATCGAGTTCGGCGGCATCCGCGTCTATTCCGCACCGTCCCTGTGCGCCAGCGCCTCTCGCCGGTGCTGGTGGTGCCGACCGCCAAGATGGCTGTGTACTGGCCGCGCCCGCCGGCAGCGTGGAGGTCATGATGGCTGGTGCGATCAAGCAGCAAGGGGAGCTGTGGAGGAAGGAGATAGACGTGCGGCATCGACTGCGCCCGACAAGCCTTGTTGGAGCGTGACGCGGCGCCGGGAGCATCGTCAGCACACCCAGCAACACACTCTTCAGCGGCTTAAGTACACGCTGACACGCCCATCGCGCGAACATCGACCCGGCAAAGGCTCAGGAGGAGCTGGAGGCCACGCGCAAGGCCACCCTCTGGGAGGAGGAGGAGCATCCGGGCGCAGCGCGAGCTGAGCCTAACCCTACGTGAGTACAACGCTGCCCATGGCTTTGCTTGATTAGTGCTCATGCTGCTAGGATACCGGAAAACCGGCCCAAGGGCTCGCATCTAGATCAGGATTTGCGCAAAGAAGTTCTTACCGGCGCAAGAGTGCATCTGTATCTATAAGCATCGTAGAAAAGCCTAAGTACAAAGTTCGGATAAAACTATAAAAGCCGCTAAAGCTGCAGTGAGAATTATGTGAATCTCTTTCCGGTGTGAGTTGGCAAAGCAGCAAGAACGTGTAAAAGAGCTGTTGAAAACTATTGAGCAGCAAAATGCTGAGCAGCTAGCTAAGCTGCTGAACGAGGCGGTGGCCTCAAAATCCGTGCGTTCAACAAAATGCCGGAAGCAAGTCTCAAGGGCAGGCATCGTCCCTCATCCAGGACAAGAGAAGGAAAGAGAAAAGAACGCCTGTTGAGATGACTGTATGTGATTGATCCTCGCCGGAAAATGAAAGCGGAGCAGCAGTGCGTAAAAAAAGCCAAGGGAAGGCGGATCGGAGAAGCTACGCCAAGGGAGGCTATGCGGAAACAATCCTGCCGGTAGATATGAAACCGGGCAAAATTATCGAACCGCAAGAGTGGCATATGTGGATGAAGAAATGCCACCACCAGGGTACCGGCAGGCAAGAGCCGCGGAACCGGAAGAATATGACGAGTCAGATTCCGAGGTGGAACAAACAAGAGTCCACCGGAACCCTTTGGGGGAGCGCCTGGTGGAAAGATGTTTGCCAGACCGGGATGCGAGGCACAGGTTGGACAGGGTACATCTTTCTGCAATAGTTGAATGTGAGGGACCTCCTGGCCCAAGGTGTTTTGGCCCACGAATCATGAGAGAAGAACCACCGGTGCGCAATTTCCAGTTGCCCCGGGACACAAGAACGTATGATGGAACGACCAAGCCGGAAGACTGGCTGGCAGATTATGTCACAGTTGTTTATGTGGCTGGTGGTGGAGTAAACCGGCGTTGGGCGGTAAGAATCATACCGTCCTACCTCGTGGGCCCTGCGAGGATTTGGCTTAACAATTTGCCGGCAGGAAGCATTAACGGATGGTTGGACTTTGAGGAAGCATTTGTGAACAACTTCAGCAGTACCTACAAAAGGCCAAACCGGCCCAACAAGCTGTTTGTTCCAACGCGGCGTGTGGGAAAACAGACCGGGATTATCTCTCACCCGGTGGAACTCAATAAGAAACACATGTGAAGGAGTGATTGAGGCACAAGCCATTGCTTGGTTCAGTCAAGGATGCGGGAGAGAGGATCACCGTTGTGGCAAAGGCTGCAGAGAAGCATGCCCACAACCTTGGCGAAATGATACGTGTGGCAGATAGCTATGCATTGGGAGACCCAATGCAACGGCCCAGTCTGGTGGCTTGGGCCAGTCGAATCCGCATCAGCAACAATACCGGGATAACCGGAACAACAAAAGAGGGAAGATTTTCCGGATCGAAGATATGCATCATGACAGAAGTTCTTTGCCGTGCAAAATTA
>JAUUTY010000437.1:0-54050 GCA_030979885.1 Lolium multiflorum
TAACCTCTCCCGTGAGCAAACTTGCCAGTAAAACACCAGAAGAACAAAGGTGTTCTGTCTTTAAATGTAAACACTAGATTATTGACTCTGGTGCAAGTGGAGAAGCTTGTTGGAGATATGCCCAGAGGCAATAATAAATGGTTATTGTAATATATCTTTGTGTTTATGATAATGTTTTTATACCATGCTATATTGTATTAACCAGAACATTGATACATGTGTGTTACGTAAACAACAAGGAATCTGTATAAGCCTCTTGTAGAACCTTGTTGATTAATGATGATCATGGTTTTATGATCATGAACATTGGATGTTATTAATAACAAGGTTATGTCAGTATATGAATGATGTAATGGACACACCCAATTAAGCGTAGCATAAGATCACGTCATTTTCATTTGCTATCAGCTTTCGATACATAGTTACCAAGTCCTTTCGACCATGAGATCATATAAATCACTTATGCGGGAAGGGTACTTTGATTACATCAAAAGCCTTTGCGTAAATGGGTGGTTATAAAGGTGGGATTAAGGAATTCGGAAAGTATGTGTTGAGGCATATGGATCAACGGTGAGATTTGTCCATCCTGATGGGATATATATACTCTGGGACCTCTCGGTGGAATGTCGTCTAAATAGCTTTTAACTTATATGAATGGATTCACAGGGCCACATACCACAGTGCGATAAAGAGCCTTGTCAGGAAGCGGGGTTGAAGCAGGGGTATAGAGATACCGATGATCAGGAAACCTGGGGACAAGTAAAATAGTGACAAAGAGAATGGTATAAATATGTAAGTAGACAATGGTCTTAATGTCAGTTGAATATGTGGGAGCCATTATGGATCTCAGATCCCGCTATTGGTTATTGTTCGGAGAGAAGTCTCAACCATGTTTGCATAGTTCATGACAATGAATTGACATGAGTTTGATGTCGTTTTAGTAGATATGGAATTTGGAATGGAGTTCGAAGTTTTGTGCGGAGTCTCGGATAGGATCAGAGACATTACGAGGAGACTGATGATCGGAGAATAAGATTCAAGTATAGGAAGTCATTTTCCAAGTTTGAAAATGATCCCGGGTGCATTTATGAGTTCTAGAAGGTTCTACAGAAGTCCGGAAGAAATCACCATGGAAGGTGGAGTCAGGAGGGGAACTCTCACATGAGACTTGTGCAAGCCTGGGAGGAGGAATCGGGTGGACTCCACCCCATGGTGAGCCCGACCTTACCCACAGGAAGGGTGGGGTCCACAGCAGTGAATTTTTGCTTGAGTGAGTTCCCTGTATGGTAAGTTCTTGAGTTTAGATGTATTAGAGAACTTGGTCTAACTGTGGGGTTCCCCTAAAGAGGGACAAGGGAAGGGTGGCCGGATATGACGCTTTAGCCCGAGCCCCTTGAGGATCCCAACGAACCACTTGAAATCACGCAATCGAATTTGGGAAGCGCACACCAAAGCGCTCGTACAACGCCTTGTGCCTGCTGCAGCGATGCGGTGGAATCATCCCACGAGAGGTAACATTATATGCTGGGATTACAGCCGAGGCCCACAAGAAACATATATATTAACAACTACTTAGCAGTCAGATACAATGCGTATACAAGATCCAAATACTTACATAGCTATCAAGCCACATCCAGTACGGACAAGATACAAATTTGGACTAAGAGTCCTGAAGATAACAGTGCGTCCACCAACCACTGCCCGGACAGTAGGAAGGGTAACCTTGCCCAAATGTCTTCTTAGAGCACATCTTCATGCCTGCCGGTTATGTCCGGTAGATGCGGCAATAGAAGTGCGGGTTACGTCTTAACAGAACTTCAAGACGTATAAGCATTCGTCAACCAGATCAGCCTTTGTACTTGAGGCACGCGGGGGACTTAGGCCTTTTTGTTGTTTGTTCATACTTTGCTGCTTTTAGGGGTCCAAAAGCAGAAGCTCAACCAAACAGCCAAAAATAGAGAAGCGCTTGGCAGAAGCGCTGTGGGCAAATGAACTACGGAAACCGCAGTCGATCGAAGCAGCCCGGGAGGTGCTTTTGCCTGCTTCCCGAGCTTCCGAAATACGGTGGACAAAATTACCCTCATGACTTCGGATGAACTACCAAAAAACTGCCACCGAGAGGTGCCCCCTGACACCCCCACCCCGAGTTCCCATTCCCCCCACGCGCTCCATCCTCCTCCCTGACCCGAGCTAGGGTTTTCGTCGCCGCCGTCGTTCTTCCCCATAGCCGCCGCGTTTTCCACCGCCAGCGCCCGCCGCGGCGTTCTCCGCCGCCAGCTCCCCCACTCTCCGTTCCCGTCGCCAGCGCCCCCCCTCTCCGTCCCCGAATCGGCCGGGGTGCCATCTCCGAAGTGGCAGGAGGAGCTCGTCCGCCGCCGGAAGCTCAGCGACCGCCGCCCTGACCCATCCGCGACCACCTCCACCCACGGAAGCTCGCCGCCGGGCTTGATTCGGCCGCCGACGGCCGCCCGGACGAGCTCGTCTCCGCCTCCGCCAACTCTGCCTCTGGCCTTCTCCGCCCGGTCGAGCTCGTCTGCCGAGCTAGCCGAGGCCTGCCGGCGCGTGGAGCTCGTCCCCGTGCTCGCGGCCGCGTGGAGCTCGTCCCCTCGTCCCCGTGCTCGCCGGCGCGTGGAGCACAATTTTTTTGATTAAAAGTGCAAGTCCTGTCTGTGAGCACAATTTTTTTGATTAAAAGTGCAAGTCCTGTCTGTGAGCACAAGGAACCGGCCACCAGATCTCCGTTGATGCTTGTTCGGGTTTGACGGATGTATGTATTCGTACATGCGAGATTGCTGATGGATTTGCGCATGCTTGATGGATATATCTACCCGTACATCATGTATCTTGTTCGATCTACGCATGTATGCTCGATGGATATTAAACTCAGCTCTACATGCTCGGCTGATGTATGCATATTGCTTTTCAGTTCTACATGCTCGGCAGATGTATCTTGTATGCATATTGCTTTTTCTTGCGAATAAATATTGCTTATTTTTGGATTATAACCTATTTTTATAATTTGTTTAAAATATTGGAATAAGATTTAACCAAAATTATTCTGATACAAAATTATTTTAGCCAAAAAAACACGTGAACTTAGCTAAACATGGTAATTCGACATTTATACAACATTTTAAGCACTCAAGGGCATTCCAGACATTTCACTCCTAAAATCAACAGCAGCAGCTACAACAAATTGGCATGCCAAACATCAAATCTCTGCTTCTAACAGCTGCTTCTCACAACTGCTTTTCACAGCCCAACAGCTGCAGCTGCTTCTCAAAAGCTACAGCCCAAACAAACAAACCCTTAGAGGACGCAAGAGAAACGTCATATGCAATATGGTGGGGTAAGCGGCAGCGCGCAAGCACTAAAAACCTATAGAGACACTCTACAACAGTCGTCTATAAGAGAAGGTGAGAGAGCGTAACTAGCAGTTCTATACTCTGCAAACATGACACAGCCGATGTGTTCCCCCTTCGCCAAGAAGTACTTGCAAAGGCACTCACACGGTTATCAAGTTTTAGCCATTTATTATTAGAGTTATGCTAACTTACTACGCAAGTTATTGTTAATAAACAACATGTGTAAGTTGTCTATGGTCGAGTCATACAGCTCCAAGTCGTCCATAACCGTGGACACGGCTTATCGATAAGATGTGCACCCTGCAGGGGTTGCCCAAATGTACCCACACGCACCGCTCGATCCACTTACGACAGGTGGATATCACGGCTCGCACTCTCCTTCACGACAACAATGTCCAGGAAGCCACCTAACCAAGTTGAACCCGTATCGAAGTTCGGCCGTATCTCCGAAGCGGACTTAGCTATGTGCGTGATGTCTACGGGTGCTTCTATTCTTGTAGACAGTGTTGGGCCTCCAAGAGCAGAGGTTTGTAGAACAGCATCGGTTTTCCCTTAAGTGGATCACCGTTTATCGAACTCGGGGAGGAAGAGGTCAAAGATATCCCTCTCATGCAACCACGCAACCACAAAGCAGAAGTCTCTTGTGTCCCCAACACACCTAATAGGTGCACTAGTTCGCGAAGAGATAGTGAAATACGGGTGGTATAAATAAGTATGACGTGTATCACACCGAGAAAAGTGCCTTGCCCGGAAGGTAAACAAGCAGTAGTGCGCAGCGTAGTAGCAGTAAAACGATAAACAAGCAGCGATAGCATATTTAGAAACAAGGCCTAGGGATTAGACTTTCACTAGTGGACACTCTCAACTTTGATCACATATCAGAATAGATAAATGCATACTCTACCTCTTGTTGGATTGAACACCACACTGTGTAGGATTACACGAACCCTCAATGCGGGAGTTAACAAGCTCCACAATATTCAATGTTCATATTTAAATAACCTTAGAGTGCATGACGGATCAACACAACTAAACCAAGTACTAACATAGCATGCACACTGTCACCTTCACACTATGTAGGAGGAATAGATCACATCAATACCATCATAGCAATAGTTAACTTCATAATCTACAAGAGATCATAATCATAGCCTACGCCAAGTACTAACACGGATGCACACACTGTCACCATTACACCGTGCAGGAGGAATAAACTACTTTAATAACATCACTAGAGTAGCTCATGGATAAATTGTGATACAAAACACATTGCAATCATAAGGGATATAAATAAGCACTTCACTATGCCATTCATAACATTGAATAAGTATTCTATGAAATATAGCCTAAGAGACCCACACGGTGCACACACTGTCACCTTTACACACGTGGGACAAGGAGTCTCAGGAGATCACATAAGTAAAACCCACTTGACTAGCATAATGACATCTAGATTACAAGCATCATCATATGAATCTCAATCATGTAAGGCAGCTCATGAGATTATTGTATTGAAGCACATAGGAAGAGAGATGAACCACATAGCTACCGGTACAGCCCCGAGCCTCGATGGAGAACTACTCCCTCCTCATGGGAGACAACAGCGTGATGAAGATGGCGGTGGTGTTGAGGAGAGGCCTTCCGAGGGCACTTCCCCGTCCGGGCGTGCGAGAACGGGAGACTCTGTCCCCCGGATCTAACCCGCGATGGCGGCGGCTACGGAAGGTTTCTCGTACCGTGGCTCTTCGTATCGAGGTTTTAGGTCAGGGCCTGGGCGGAAGAGGCCGGCGTGGAGAAGGTCGAAGGGGAAACCGAGCACTATAGGGCGCGGGGGCCCCCTTGGCGCCAGCCTAGGTTTTATGGCCACTGTGCCCCCTCTCTGCGATTCTCGGGTACGGATGCTTCGGGCAAAATAGGAACCAGCGTTGATTTCGCCAATTCCGAGAATATTTCGTTACTAGGATTTCTGAAACCAAAAATAGCAGAAAACAGCAACTGGCCCTTCGGCATCTCGTCGATAGGTTAGTTCCGGAAACGCATAAATATGACATATAATGTGTATAAAACATGTAGATATCATCAATAATGTGGCATGGAACATAGAAATTATCGATACGTCGGAGACGTATCAGCATCCCCAAGCTTAGTTCTGCTCGTCGCGAGCAGGTACGATAACAAAGATAATTTCTTAAGTGACATGCTATCATAATCTTGATCAATACAATTGTAAAGTATATGTAATGAATGCAGCGACAAAAACAATGGTAATGACATGAGTAAACAACTGAATCATAAAGCAAAGACTTTTCATGAATAGTACTTTCAAGACAAGCATCAATAAGTCTTGCATAAGAGTTAACTCATAAAGCAATAAATTCATAGTAAAGGTATTGAAGCAACATAAAGGAAGATTAAGTTTCAGTGGTTGCTTTCAACTTGTAACATGTATATCTCATGGATAATTGTCAACATAGAGTAATATAACAAGTGCAATATGCAAATATGTAGGAATCAATGCACAGTTCACACAAGTGTTTGCTTCTTGAGGTGGAGAGAAATAGGTGAACGACTCAACATAAAAGTAAAAGAATGGTCCTAAAAGGAAAGCATCGATTTCTATATTTGTGCTAGAGCTTTTATTTTGAAAACATGAAACAATTTTGTCAACGGTAGTAATAAAGCATATGTATCATGTAAATTATATCTTACAAGTTGCAAGCCTCATGCATAGTATACTAATGTTCGCACCTTGTCCTTTTGGACTACCGGATCATCCAATACACATGTTTTAACCAAGTGTCACAAAGGGGTACCTCTATGCGCCTATACAAAGGTCTAAGGAGAAAGCTCGCATTTTGGATTTCTCGCTTTTGATTATTCTCAACTTAGACATCCATCCGGGACAACATAGACAACAGATAATGGACTCCTCTTTAATGCATAAGCATGTTGCAACAATTAGTGTTCTCATATGAGATTGAGGATATATGTCCAAACCTGTTCCACCATGATTCATGGCTTTAGTTAGCGGCCCAATGTTCTTCTCTAAAAATATGCATGCTCTAACCAATAAAGTGGTAGATCTCCCTTACTTCAGACAAGACGGACATGCATAGCAACTCACATGATATTCAACATAGAGTAGTTGATGGCGTCCCCAGAAAACATGGTTATCGCACAACAAACAACTTAATAAGAGATAAAGTGCATAAGTACATATTCAATACCACAATAGTTTTTAAGGCTATTTTGTCCCATGAGCTATATATTGCAAAGGCGAATGATGGAAATTTAAAGGTAGCACTCAAGGAATTTACTTTGGAATGGCGGGAAATACCATGTAGTAGGTAGGTATGGTGGACACAAATGGCATAGTGGTTGGCTCAAGGATTTTGGATGCATGAGAAGTATTCCCTCTCGATACAAGGTTTAGGCTAGCAAGGTTATTTGAAACAAACACAAGGATGAGCCGGTTGCAGCAAAACTCACATAAAAGACATATTGTAAATATTATAAGACTCTACACCGTCTTGTTGTTGTTCAAACTCAATACTAGAAATTATCTAGACCTTAGAGAGACCAATTATGCAAACCAAATTTTAGCAAGCTCTATGTATGTCTTCATTAATGGGTGCAAAGTATATGATGCAAGAGCTTAAACATGAGCACAACAATTGCCAAGTATCAAATTATCCAGGACATTTTACCAATTACTACATGTAGCATTTTCCGTTTCCAACCATATAACAATTAACGAAGCGGTTTCAACCTTCGCCATGAACATTAAAGCTAAGAACACATGTGTTCATATGAACCAACAGACGTGTCTCTCTCCCACACAAGCATTTATTCAAACAAAAACAAAAAATAAAAACAAGCAGGCGCTCCAAGTAAAGTACATAAGATGTGACGAATAAAAATATAGTTTCAAGAAGGAACCCGATAATTTGTCGATGAAGAAGGGATGCCTTGGGCATCCCAAACTTAAATGCTTGAGTCTTATTGAAATATGCAGGGATGAACCACGGGAGCATCCCCGCTTAGAACTTTTACTCTTCTTGATCATAGTATATCATCCTCCTCTCTTGACCCTTGAAAACTTCCTCCACACCAAACTCGAAACAAACTCATTAGAGGGTTAGTGCATAATCAAAAATTCACATGTTCAAGGTGACACAATCATTCTTAACATACGGACATTGCTCAAAGCTCTTGGAAGGTAATGGAACAAAAAAATCCAACACAGCGAAAGAGACAATGCGAAATAAAAGGCAGAATCTGTCAAAACGAACAGTCAGTAAAGGCGAATTTTAAAATGGCACCAGACTTGCTCGAGATGAAAATGCTCAAATTGA
Source organism: Lolium multiflorum (assembly GCA_030979885.1). Taxonomy (NCBI): domain Eukaryota; kingdom Viridiplantae; phylum Streptophyta; class Magnoliopsida; order Poales; family Poaceae; genus Lolium; species Lolium multiflorum. The sequence continues at coordinate 7,721 of JAUUTY010000437.1, forward strand.
ATGAAAGTTGCGTACATATCGGAGGATCACTCACGTAAATTGGCATTCTGAGTTACCTACAGACAATTAGGCCCAGATTCGTGACAGCAAGAAATCTGTTTCTGCGCAGTAATCCAAATCTAGTATGAACCGTACTATCAAAGACTTTACTTGGCACAACAAAACACAAAACTAAGATAAGGAGAGGTTGCTACAGTAGTAAACAACTTCCAAGACACAAATAAAATAGAGGTACTGTAGCAAAATAAACACATGGGTTATCTCCCAAGAAGTTCTTTCTTTATAGCCATTAAGATGGGCTCAGCAGTTTTAATGATGCACTCGCAAGAAATAGTAGTTGAAGCAAAAGAGCATCAAGAGGCAAATTCAGAACACATTTAAGTCTAACATGCTTCCTATGCATAGGAATCTTGTAAGTAAACAAGTTCATGAAGAGCAAAGTAACAAGCATAGGAAGATAAAACAAGTGTAGCTTCAAAATTTCAGCACATAGAGAGGTGTTTTTAGTAACATGAAAATTTCTACAACCATATTTTCCTCTCTCATAATAACTTTCAGTAGCATCATGAGCAAAATCAACAATATAACTATCACATAAAGCATTCTTATCATGAGTCTCATGCATAAAATTATTACTCTCCACATAAGCATAATCAATTTTATTAGTTGTAGTGGGAGCAAATTCAACAAAGTAGCTATCATTATTATTCTCATCATCAAATATAGGAGGCATATTATAATCATAATCAAATTTATCCTCCATAACCGGTACTAAAACCAATATCATTATAATCATCATAAATAGGAGGCAAAGTATCGTCAAAGTAATTTTCTCCTCAATGCTTGGGGGACTAAAAAGATCATGAAAACCAGCTTCCCCAAGCTTAGAACTTTCTATATAATTATCAACAATGGTGTTCAAAGCGTTCATACTAATATTACTACCGGCATGCAAATAAGGTTCCATAGGTTTTTTAATTTTAGCATCAAACCATCCATGTCTTAAATCAGGAAATAGAATAAGAAGCTCATTGTTGTCCATTATGCCAAACTAGTGTAAACAAGAAACAAAAAGATGCAATTGCAGGGATCTGAGGAAATAGCTTCGAGTACTTGCAACGAAATAGCTTAGTAGCCGAGATCGGAGTGTGGTACCTTTTACCTTTCCTCCCCGGCAGCGGCGCCAGAAAGTAGCTTGATGTCTACGGGTGCTTCTATTCTTGTAGACAGTGTTGGGCCTCAAGAGCAGAGGTTTGTAGAACGAGTTTTCTCTTAAGTGGATCACCCAAGGTTTATCGAACTCGGGGAGGAGGGGTCAAAGATATCCCTCTCATGCAACCACGCAACCACAAAGCAAGAAGTCTCTTGTGTCCCCAACACACCTAATAGGTGCACTAGTTCGACGAAGAGATAGTGAAATACAGGTGGTATGAATAAGTATGAGCAGTGCAACGGCACCAGAAAAGTGCTTGCGGGACGATAAACAAGCATTAATGTGACGGTAATGTGATAAAGAAGTAAACAAACAGCGATAGCGATATTTAGGAACAAGGCCTAGGGATTAGACTTTCACTAGTGGACACTCTCACTTTGATCACAAAGAGAATAGATAAATGCATACTCTACACTCTTGTTGGATGATGAACACCATTGCGTAGGATTACACGAACCCTCAATGCGGAGTTAACAAGCTCCACAATATTCAATGTTCATATTTAAATAACCTTAGAGTGCATGACAGATCAACACAACTAAACCAAGTACTAACATAGCATGCACACTGTCACCTTCACATATGTAGTAGGAATAGATCACATCAATACCATCATAGCAATAGTTAACTTCATAATCTACAAGAGATCATAATCATAGCCTACGCCAAGTACTAACACGGATGCACAAACTGTCACCATTACACCGTGCAGGAGGAATAAACTACTTTAATAACATCACTAGAGTAGCTCATGGATAAATTGTGATACAAAACACATTGCAATCATAAAGGGATATAAATAAGCACTTCACTATGCCATTCATAACGGTGAATAAGTATTCTGTGAAATATAGCCTAAGAGACCCACACGGTGCACACATGTCACCTTTACACACGTGGGACAAGGAGTCTCCGGAGATCACATAAGTAAAACCCACTTGACTAGCATAACGACATCTAGATTACAAGCATCATCATATGAATCTCAATCATGTAAGGCAGCTCATGAGATTATTGTATTGAAGCACATAGGAGAGAGATGAACCACATAGCTACTGGTACAGCCCCGAGCCTCGATGGAGAACTACTCCCTCCTCATGGGAGACAGCAGCGTTGATGAAGATGGCGGTGGTGTTGATGGGCCTGCAGGGGCACTTCATCCGGCGGCGTGCGAGAAGAGACTCTGTCCCCGGATCTTGGCTTCGCGATGGCGGCGGCTGCGGAGGTTTCTCGTACCGTGGCTCTTCGTATCGAGGTTTTGGTCGATGGCCCTTAAATAGGCGAAGAGGCGGCGGAAGGTCAAAGAGGCGCCGACACTATAGGGCGGCGCGCCAGGGGGGCGCGCCGGCCTAGGGTTTGGTGGCCTGTGCCCCCTCTCGGCGGTTCTCGGGTGTTATGGATGCTTCCGGGCAAAATAGGAACACAGGGCGTTGATTTCGTCAGAGAATATTTCGTTACTAGGATTTCTGAAACCAAAAACGAGAAAAGCAACTGGCCCTTCGGCATCTCGTCAATAGAAAAACATAAATATGACATATAATGTGTATAAAACATGTAGATATCATCAATAATGTGGCATGGAACATAAGAAATTATCGTCGTCGGAGCGTATCGGTCCTTGACGTGCTAGATGGTTTAAACACACTGGGGCGATAAACCACTTCGCAGCGGCTCCGCGACCTATACGTGCATACCAGAAACAAGGGATACAAGGCACCCTAGGGCTTCCCAAAGTAAATAAGTAACAAGCTGGCATGCACGCAACAACAAATGGTAAAACATTGCAAACTAGTTGTGGCCACTGGACAAAGCTGTAGATTCCGGCAGTGGTCGAGGGGAAGCATACCCACGTGTGGTTAGAGCGCTCAGTCTCGGAACAGATAACAATAACTCGGGGTCCTAGGTTTCATGGAAACACAAGTGAGCCGTCATAAAACGAGCAATGACCCCGATGTCTCCGCTAACCACTATTAACAAGTAACCATGATACCCTCAACAGATATATCCATAAACCATGTGTCATGATTCCCCAACCGATAACCCGATAAGATAGCGATAACGGTAACGAGATATAAACAACACTAGCATGCACTACGACTCAAGGCAGACCCGATAACCAAACAACAGGTTGTAGGAGGTTGGTGGAGGCAATATAGGCTGCTGGAGGTAACAAGTGGAAGGGACACGTGACACGCAACTCAAGGATAGCATGAGGAGAAGGCAAAATAAAATAGGTAGCGACCTGCGGGGCGGTATAAGGGAAATGCTTGCCTGTTAAAGCTTGCCGAGGAACATCCGGAGGACTTGGCGTATCTCACCACACCACTTCGCGATCCTATCCGGGAAGAAGCAAAAGCTGGAACAAACAACGGGTGCAAGTCTTACTACTACGGAAAAAGAACCAGCATGATCATGATATGATATGCATGACATGGCAACGATGGTGCAATGCAACTTATCCATATTAATCAGAGTCGGAACCCCCGGACAAACAAATTAAAGTTGGAGTTGCATTTCTAACGACAAAGTTAAGTGTTGATTAGCATGGCAAAGCATGGCAGGAGTGAGCTACTTCAATATTAAACGGAGCGGGGGAAAACCCTAGTTGGAGATCCGAAATGCTCCACATATATGTTAAGTGAACATGCACGAACTATCAACGCGCGACATGATGCGAAATGCAAACATATGAATGGAGGGCATATTCATGTTCAGCACATTTTTCTGATCGAAATTGATATACAACACTTTTCATTTTGAATTACCATTTAAAAGTTATTAGCAGATTGGTATTTGTTATTTAAAAAGTAATTAAACAGATTTATTTTAAATGAAAAAGGGCCCAGAAACAATTTCTGAAAAGGGGGAAGGATCCCGGGTTCATTTCATAAACATGCAGGGGGGTTTCTTTGAAACCTTCACGGTGAGGACTGCGGGTTAGATAAACAAAATGTGCAGGGGGCTGAAAGCGAAAAGGGCTGGATCTGGATCTTGCGGGGGTTTTCTCACCGAGCGGGGATCTAGCCCGAGGTGCTGACGGGTGGGACCCGCGGCCACGCTGGCTGCCACCGTGGCGAACCTTGCATGTACGCACGGGAGGTGCTCGACGCGGGGCGACGGTGACCACCTGCGACGCGGCAAGGTTGTGCGCGGGCGAAGCAGAGGCCTCCAGGATGCGCGGCTTGGCGCAATCGATGCGCCTAGTCGGCGCGACGCGAAGGTGGCGGCGCTGTCGTCGGGATGTCGCCGGAAGATCGCCGGCGTTGAGGACCTGCGGAGAAGCGGCCGGCACAGCGATGAAAAGAGCGAACCAGAGGAGGGGAAAGGAAACCGAGGGGTCAGGAGGGCGCGCAAGTCGGCGTAGGCTGCCGGCGGCGGAGTTTGGGCAGGCGCCGAGGCGCGGCGGCGAGGGCGACGAAGACCAATGGCGACCACCGAAGCCACCTCGATGACGTTCGCCAGGCGCTCGCACCGCTGACAGACGGCGGCTCTCGAGGGGTCGCTGCGTGACAGCCGCAGCCGATGCGTGGTGGCGCCATGGCGAGGAGGCGGCGGTGGTCAAACGCTTACGAAAGAGAAGCGAGAGGCTTCTTCTGCCCACGGCGGCGCGAGAGTAAAGAAGGGAGAGGAGGAAAAGAGGGGAGGTGGATCACCGATCACGGCGTTGGTGGAGGGTGACGTCGGGCGAACATGCCTCATGCAACACCTCTTGCAAGAAGACGACAAACGAGGTCTCGCTGGGTACGGGGCCAGGTGGAGCCACGGATGTGGGGATTTTCTTCTGCCGCCGGGCTGGGCTGGAAGAGGGATAGGAGCAGGCCAGAGAGAGGGAGAGAGGCCCAGAGAGGAGGGGTTTTGATTTTGAAACTGTTTTCTTTTCTCTCTTATTTTCAAAACTGCTTTGGTATTTGAAACAAAACCAAATAAAGCCAAACCATTTTTAAAACTGCAAAACATTTGAAATAGTTTTGTTTACTTATATAGTTTTGATTGTTAGGGATTTTGTGTAAGGAAAGGATAAGGGGAGGGTTTAATATAAAACCATATGAGAGGAAACCGAAATAGTTTTTATTTAAAAATAACTTTTATTTGATAAGATCTTGTGAATGATATGATGCATGATGACAAGATGATGCATAAAAGGAAAGCACAGACAAATCTAATATGGGGTACTATCCGGGGCCGTTACACCGGACACTCTAGCCTCCAACCTTGGCTGCCCCCTTTGTGGTCGGCGCCCAAGGCACCCCTCTCCCCAAACCCTAGCGCCCTCCCTACTATACCTCAGCGCATAGGCGAAGCCAGCGGGAGTTCTCCACCACCACCGCCACCACGCCGTCTTGTGAGATTCCGGGAGGATCTACTACTTCTGCCCGCTGGAATGGGGAGGAGGACGTCGTCTTCATCAACACCGTACGTGTGACCGAGTACGGAGTCTGCCCGTCTGTGGCACCGTCAATGTCTTCTACGCGCTTTTGCAAGCGGCAAGTGATCGACTACATCCACCACGAGATCTAATCTCGTTAAGCTTTCCGATCTTCGAGGGTTAGTCTCTTGATCTCCTAGTTGCTACCGTCTTCTAGATTAGATCTTGGCTTGCGTTTTCGTTCTTGCGGTAGGACATTTTTTGTTTTCTATGCTACGAATCCCATCACGGGAGAGACAAAACCCAGCTCTCACGTACAACCAAACACGGTCTCGTCCTGTCCCACGCGGTCCCTTCCTACCAACCCCAGACGACACGGCCCCACAAACGACGCGGCCCCACACGTCGGCACGAAACGTTCAAATAAACGGATTCCTTCCGTCGAGCTCCTTCGCGGGTTTCAGACAAAGGCTTGGGGGAAACTGAGGAAAAACTAAGGGAATGGGGAAAACTGAGTACAACTAAGGACCTGAAGGCACGAAAATAGAAATCCCTACAACATAACACATGGACCGTAATCCAACTGCGTCTATGACTAATAATCCACCTTCAGGTTATCATCCGAACCCCTTTTACTATTAAGTTGCAAGCAACAGACTGTCGCATTAAGCAATGTGTGTTAAGTAAACAATATAATTATCCTCGGATAAAATATTGTTGTTTTCTCCCTAGTAGCAACAACACATCTACAATCTTAGAAGTTAAATGTCACCCTCCCAGAAAACTAGAGGCATGAACCTACTATCGAGCATAAATACCCCCTCTTGGAGTCACAAGTGTCCACTTGGCCAGAGTTTCTACTAGCAGCGGAGATCATGCAAGATTACAAATAACATATGACATGAATATATGATCAATCTCAACATAGTATACAATATTCATCGGATCCCAGCAAATGCAACATATAGGATTGCATAAAGATGATCTTGATCATGTAGGGCAGCTCACATGATGTTAACATGAAGCACAAAGTGGAGAAGACAACCATCTAGCTACTGCTATATACCCATAGTCTAGGGATGAACTACTCACGCATCACTTCGGAGGCGGGCATGGCGATGTAGATGCCTCCGGCGATGATTTCCCCTCCGGCAGGGTGTCAAGAAGAGCTTCAACCCCCCGAGATGGATTGGCGATGGCGGCCGCGACGGAACTTTTCGTGGATGGAGGCTCGGGTATCCAGGGTTTTCCCGAGAAGATGTATAAATATGCGGAGGATTTAGGTCGGTGGGGTGCCAGGGGGGCCCAGACCACCCCTTGGCGCGGGCCTAGGCCAGGTCGCGCCATGGGGTGGTTTGGCCGCCCTGTGGAGCCTCTTCGACCCCCCCTCTGGACTTCGTATTTTTTTCGATAAAATATTGACTTCGGCTTTTGTTTCATCCAATTTCGAGAATATTTCTGTACAACTTTTCGAAATACAAAAACAGAAAAAAGAGGAACTGACACTGTGACATCTTGTTAATAGGTTAGTGTCGAAAATCATGTAAAAGTGCAACGAAGTGTATGCAGAACATATATGAATTGGTGTAAAACAAGCATGGAGCATCAAAAATTATAGATATGTTTGAGACGTATCAAGCATCCCCAAGATTAACTCCTTCTCATCTCGAGTAGGTAAGTGATAACAAAAATAATTTTTGAGGTGACATGAAGCCAACACAATCTTGATCAAGCATGTAAAGCGTTGTGAGCTGGGATCTAAGTACTCTAACATAGGCATGGTAGATATAATTCTAACAATAGAACTTAGCAACTATGTTATAACATGAAGAGTAACTCAAACAAAGGATCATGAATAATAGTGCATTGAAAGCAACTGTTTGTTTTATGATCGAGCATAGAGTAAACATAACAAAGTGGTACTCAACATGTCCTTTATAAAGTAGCAAAACATAAATGCTAGGACACCTTCAAAGTTCAGAGGGTGACTAGATACAAGTAATTTGAGAGCAAGCAATAGCACAATCATGAATCAATCAATAATAATTTTGGGACTATGCACATTACACTAAGAATGACAACTATGCTATCTTGATCGGTGCATAAAGTAGAAGGTGAACACTCAATATAAAAGTAAAAGAGAGACTCTTTGCAGAGTAAGCAAGTTAAACAAGTTTTATAAACCTTCCAAAAAGTATGGTACTTATTAGCTTTGAGCTCTCATTGACCCTATCATAAGCATCTTGAATGGTTAAAGTTAATGTGAGTCAAAAATGAGCTATATGCTTGCAAATCACAAGTTGAAAATCTCATGCCCCTTGAATGCGAGTACCTAAACCTCATGCTACTCAACTTAGGTCCCAAATAAGTTCTTGTCATTGTAAGTATATGTGTATCATTGAGAACCGCCAACGGGGTACCTCTTTCCCAATGATATGGAGGTACTCTTGTGGAGCAATCACATGCTAAAATGACAAGACAAACAGACAGTGAGCATCTCAGCATTTTTTTATTTACCATGGGTATAGCTTTTTATTGCAAATACTTCATAGAATGCTCACTATGGCTTAGCTGTAAATTTCCACCATGAATGATGCATGGCTTAGATTAGCGGCCCAGGCGTTTTCCTAACTCATATACAAACTCCATGGACTTATAAGTTTCCATTTTATTTGGCACTGCTAGACATCCATAAACAAAATAACATGACATCAACTAAATATAAGTGAAATGTCGAAAGTGTTTCCCATGAAAGCATGGTTCTACTAACTCCCAGCTCGCAATTTGCAAACATATAAACTTCATAAGATAGGCACAATGATCAAATTTATTAAGTACAACAAAGTAAATGTGCCATCAAGTTCGTGAGAGCTTTACTGACTAATTTTCTCATGCCAAAATTTAATTTGGAAGATAAATAAAAACATGATGAATTACTTGGAATATCGATAATGCTATTAGGTCGATATGGTGGACACAATTGGCAACTTTGGTTTAAGGTGGTTGTATGCACAATTAGAAATCATGCTCAGCGCAGACGAAGGCTAGCAAAAGACTGGGAGCGACCAACTAAGAGAGCAATAATGGCCATAATCATGCATAGCGGCAAAACATTATCAATCAAAGCATAAAGTGATATTACAAGTCAAAAACTAAATGATCATGGAGGCTTTAGTTGACTGGTTATAGACATAACATGGTGTAAGCATGCGCCAAGTCAATCCAATAAAGTATTAAAAGAGAATAACACAATATTATGCTTTTATGATAGAAACAACCCATGATTCTTTTAATAACACATTATGCACTCTCAGATATTTGAAACGAGTCATGCTACAACAATAAATACTAATTATATGACAATAATAACATCCAACATGACATGCCAAAGTCTATGCCACATTCTAGACAAGCTTCCTTTTGCATCACTATAGTCATGAAATATATTAGTATCCAACACCAATCAACTTATTTGAAATAACTCTAAGAAATTAAATACATTATGGACCCAAGAGCTAATCATACATAAATAAAGAATACTAACGAGCTCTGAAAAAAATTCAAGTGAAAGAACAAGAGCTAAATGCAGTACTAGAAAACTAGAATACTCGTAGAACAATAACAGCGAAAACTAGAGCGTTCTTTGCAATTAAAAAGAAACGGATCTTTCTCCAAAACAAATATGCCGGGATCCAACATATGCTACAACAAACAAAATAAAACAAAACAAAACAAAAATAAAGATGCTCCAAGAACAACACATAGCGTATGAAGCAATAAAAATATAGCGCATAGAGAGATGACCTGTTGCTTTGTTGATGAAGAGGGGATGCCTTGGGCATCCCCAAGATTGGACTCTTGTACATCTTGAATATTTCTTGGGGTGCAGGGGCATCCCCAAACTTGAGAGTTTGTCCATTCTTCATCTCATCACATCATTCTTCTTTCCCTACACTTGAAAACTTCCTTCATACAAAGCTTCACACAATTCTCTATTAGCAGCATTAGTACAATCAAAATAAACAAATCTACTTGGGTTTAGTACTAACATATATCAAACATCTATTAAAGCATAAGCTACTGTAGCAACCTTTTAAAAAGCTCTTTGATCAAAAGAACTCAAAAAGAAGGAGATTTAAGAGGCAAATGCAAATAGTGCAGAAATCTATCAAAACAGAACATCAGGTAAAGATCAATTTTTTTGAAAATCCTATGTTGCTCATCTCGAAAAGTGGTCAACTAAAGAATGTTAGATAATAACCTGGCTCATATGCATAAATAATGACAGCTCAAAATTCCGCTCTGGATATTTTTACGAATTTTTATGGTAACAACACAGAATATGTTTTTAGGACAGCAACTTCCCCAAATCTCACTTTCTCCTATTAGAGGCTATTCTTGGCACAAAAACGAAATAAAAATGATTAGGATAGTTCAGTACAGTAGTAATAACTTCCAAGACTCAATAAAAAATACTGTAAATAAAACATGGGTTGTCTCCCATAAGCGTTTTTCTTTAACGCCTTTCAGCGAGGCGCAGAAAAAATGCGAGCATCAAGTATTAGCAAGTGAAGAAGCGCCAACATTATAATTGGTGGAAGCCTTGCGCATACCTCTCCTACTTTTAATATTTTTCATAGGGAAACAATGAGAACCACCTGGTGAGGTACTGAGGTGGTGAAGATCATTATACCTTCCCCAACATCAATCCTTGCTCCCAGGAGTTTTAGCAGTGATCGCCCAAGCGTGATTTGTCCTTTTCGTACACATTCAATGACAAGATAATCAGTGGATACCATCCTTCATAATTGTTTTGTATGCACTCCTTCAGCAATTTAATGGGTAATATAACATCATTATTGGTAAGAGATATTTCTTCTCCTCCCTCAGAAAGTTCCCAAAGATTTAAAGACTCGAAAAATTGTAATATCCCAGGTTTAGAGGCTACAAAATGAGAGAACACCAAAGTGTGCATTGCATTCATGCATAGAAAATTTTGGCGCTTCAAATCAAACTTACCACAGTAACTGAAGTTTCACTTGACTTGCTGTAATTGAAGTAGATCATCAAGTTAAGCGCTATAAACTTCATTGTGATCTTTTCTAAACCCTTGTTTTGGGTAGAGATGATTTGATTTATGGACTAGATCAAATGGAATTAACTTTACAACAAACAACACCTTAAGTAAGGATCAACTACAAGATTTTATAAAGGATCATAACATGGTATTCCTTACAACAACACATTCTTTAAGAATCAAACCCCAACTTATTAACACTTAAAAGTTATCAACTACCTATGTGTGTTATTTAATTCACTTCTAAACTTATTACCAAATAAGGTAAACCACAGGGTCTAAAGTGCATAAAAGCCACACATTCTTATTTAAATCACAACTTATTAAATATATGGAATATCATAAAACTAAATCCTTTTACATTACGAATTATAGTTCAAACTATTTGAATAAAACTAACTTGAGTATTTTGAAACTCATATGATCATGTCTTGGTGAAATCAAACCCAACTATCCAAAATTGAGGAATAACCTTCAACCTTGACCTTTTAACCAATATTATAATATAAATCCAATCAAATATGATATAGTGACTCCTCAACAATAATAAAACCATCCACAAGATATTTAGTAACAATTGCCACTTGGCTATCCAAAAATAAATCATATGAGAGGATAATCTCTATGCCACATAGGATTAAAATATCTACATGACTTGCATTCCAAGCTATGCCACCTCATGCTTAAAGGATTGCTATGGATGAGGGCATGACAACCAAGCACCTTACTCATCACACCAAAACAAGAGTCACCCACCTATGTGTCATGATACTAGAGCTTGCCCAAGCCTATAAAAGGAGCCACATCCTTCATCCATTTGATCACTTAGTACCATGCTAAAAGAAAACCAAAACCTTGAGACCATCCATATATTAGTTAGGATCAAGATGAAGAAGCTAGGAGGTGGAGGCATACCACAAGATGTAAGTTTATAAGAGTTCATGAAGAACAAGCTACATAAGATACCAAGGTAGAATTCCTAGGCAAACATATATTAAGATAATCATATCATCATCTCTTGAGTAGGACCTTAGGCAATTCCAAGACATTTAGAAGTGAGAGAGATTATAGATGCTAACCATAGCCATGTCTATCCTAGAGAATACTAGAGTAGTATTAAATCCTACTTGTTCAAACCAACCTTTAATCCTGGAGGTGAGAGCCATATTCTATTAGTGAAACATAACTAAAACCCTGGTCCACATTTGAGTTCCAATACATGTATCACTTGGAATTATAAGTAGAACCCTGCCATACCTCATGCCCATTTATACTTCAATCAGATAAGCTTATGCAAAACCCTAAACCATTTCATATGGGATCCACTACACATAAAATAATATGTCCTAACTAGTGTATCATGGATCATAAGTATAAACCTAAGCTAGAATATCATTTAGGTGATTTGAATTAAGCCAATACCCAATTATATTTTTCCTTCCAAGTAAATTGTTTAGTTAACCAAATAGGAATAATATATTATAGTTTGGACCATCACCCTAGTAAGTGATTTAACCATGACGAACTCTGGATTTATCTTAAGTAATCCAAGCTAGAAATTTCTAAGCAAGATTATTAAATATAGAGTTTATCCAACTATATTCTTAAATCCTTAGAAATCACTATCCACATAAAATCATGATCCAACCCCATCCTCATTATCATTTATTAAACTCTAAGCCATAATTGAACTATATGGGAACAATCAATATGGTTAAGTACTAGCAAAATCTAATATTATGTTCACCATGCACATGTTATAATTTTTCAAACCACTGAAATCGATTTGGTTCTCAAATAAAAAGAATTGATATAAACACCTAAAAAACATTTCTATTTTAATTAGGCCTAACAAGATATCAATTTAATCCAAAATTAACTTTTTTTGTTTAAACAACAAAACTATGAAGTGAGCATTATTAAAAAAATTGTATTGATATTCAAATAATTTAGAACCTGCAAAACAAAACAGAAATCAATTTGAATTCAAATAGTAAATTCAAAACAGAAAATAAAAAACAGAAAATAGAAAAGAGAGGAAAAGAAAAGGAGGTTTACCTGACTTACCTAGCCGTGCAGCCCAGCAGCAGCCCAGGACCAGCACCACCTACGCGGCCTAGCTTCAGCCCAGCCCGAGTCCGCGTACCGCTTAGCGTTAAAAATAAAGTGGAAGTCATCGTCTTCTTCTCCGGAGACGACAGCGCAGAGAGAAAGCTCGACCACATCCTCGAAGCCGATAAGGATGCCCCGGACGCCGCAGAAGGTTCTAGAACTCCACCCTATCGTCCTCGCGTCCGTCTCATCCACTTCTCGCCAAGATTCGCGCCCACACTCAGTTCACCGTCGACATCGCATCTCGGCCAGTACCCCCGTGGGCCGACAAACCAGACCACCTTGAGCGCTATAAAACCAACACAAGCTCCACGTTGCAACCCTAATCCTTTGCCTCCCATCCATTGCTTCCCAAAACCTCTCTAGCTCTCACATTCTTCCTCAACTGGTCGCCAGTGTCGAGCATGACGCCGTCGATTGAGGTCATCCTGGAGGCCATGGCGCAGCTCAGTCGACGCGCCTGGCCTCATAGATCATTCTGGAGGAGCAGAGCATCAAGGGGAGCCAGGAGGATGAGGAATTTTGGCGTTACCTTTCACTCGGGTTCGCCGGGAAAAGCTCTATCGCCGCCATATCCGTCGACAATCGCCGGAGCCGGCCACACCTTGAGCTTCAGGGTGAGCTTGCGCACCTCTGGATTCCTCTATTCCTTCTCGGCATCGTCTGTAGCCAATTTTAGCATGTTGGCCGGAGCTCACCGCGCAACACCTGTCACCGGAGCTAGTTCCGATGATCCCCTGAGCAAACCACCACCACCAGTAGTTTCTTCTTGCAGTACTCGTTCGAATGCACTTAACCGCGCGTCCCAAGAGGCAGTAAATCAGCGGCGCTGTCCTCAGCTGACCACCGGCGTTTAAACGCCGGTGAGGTCAATGGCCTCAGTCAACTTTGACTGAGTCATGCTTGCGTGGCAGTCGACGTGTACCTAGGCCCCACTAGTCAGTGTCTGTATCTAGATCTGAATCGGTACGTTTAGTATTTGCTCTTTAATTTAAATAACTGAAAATTTGTAGAAATAAAAAAAATTAATTTTTGCTCAGAAAAATATAGATAATATATCAAAATGCTCACAAAAATAAACCCTACTCAATAAAAATATAATATAAAAATATGTGTCAAAATAAAATTCACTTATTTTAACCTTTATTAAATATGCCTTTTCATTTGTTTTAAATACAATTTGAATTAGATAATTATTCAAGTTTCAAAATTAAATAATAGCTATTCAGTAAGTATATAAAAGATTAAAATTGAATTCTTTATCATATTTTTACTAACTTAAATATTAGTGGTATTTCATAAACCCTAATTTGCAAATTACCATTTACTATTTCTTTAAATAATAATAAAGCAATAAAATATTAAAAAGTTGATATTATTTTTGTAATAAATAGTTGTTGATTTAATTAAACTTTTTAGTGAACAATTTATGACTTTAAAACTTAATAACAATTATAAAACCCTAATTCCTAAATTAAATCCTAAGTAGTATTATCTTAATTATTAAATCACTTAAAATTAATAAAATGCTAGTACCATTATTAAATTTGTTTCAAAGTAATTAGTGACCACACCTCTATTGTCAATTATTATTTTAAGAATTTTATCATAATTTAGAAACCCTAATTCTACTATAAGTAAGAACCTTGATCCCATTATTTTATGTGGTCATCCCAAATTGTTTAACTCTAAAACCCTAGTTGTTTAGCCATGTGATCATATAAACTTCACCTTTACCTATAAAACCTTAATAAGAAACAAATGAATACATGCTCATGATCTACTAACATAAAACAAGACCAATTCACATGAAGTCATCATTTCATGTCTTTATTTTTGAATAAATCTTATGTGATCCACTAGTACCACCTAGATATAAACCCTAGCTTGCTACCCTCATATTAGCACCATTGATCATCATTCTTAAATACCACACCATTGAAGTCAACCTTAGCCCCATAACTTAATAGAAACCATGGTGATTAACCATAATACCAATTTTTTGAATAGCAATTCACATTACATGCTCCTATTCAACTAAACCCTATTTAAGAAATAATAAAACATCTAGCTTAGAAACACATTATTGATTACTTAGTGAAACAAATATGAAGATATAGCAAACCCTAATAGTTATAGTAAACCCTAACTCATAGCACCACCTTGATAACCATTCTTTGATATGATAATCAACCATAGTAATAAACCTGCCAATACTTGCTACACATAGACCCATTCTACTTAAGAACATAACTAGTCCCTAATAATGAACTAAATGAATCCAATAGTAAACCCTAGAAGCACTTAGCTCCTACTTGTAGTAATTCTTATTCTTTATGAATCATGTTCTTCAAAAGTCATTCTTTTGAAGTGCAAATTTCAATCAAACCATAGGAACCGTAGTTCTTATTTGAAATACTTATTATTTCTTAATCAACTTGTTCTTCAAAAGTTATTCTTTTGAAGTATAATAGAAGTAATCATCAACCATGTCTTGTAGAATTTAAAAACTGACAACTATTCTTTAGTTATTATTCAACCACAATTCTTTGTGTGTATGCTTGTTATGATGCACTATATCATTTGTTTGTGCTATTTATATCACCAAACCCTAATAAGAACCTTGTTTGAGAACCATTCTAAAAGTGCAACACACCCTAAATAAATCTTTACAACTCACCCAATCCTAAATCATCGGGGTTAGGCTACACTCGGTACGAATGCATCTCATATTATGCATCATAACATCTTTGCCAGTTTTTTTAAACATTGTCCATACCGGACGATGATGGTATTTCAGAATTTGGAGTTATCACGTATCGAAGCTTTTGCCTGCATAATCTTGCAGTCAAGAAAGGCAATTTCATCGCTTGCTCATGTCATTTGATTATTTTTATCAAAATATATGCAAAGTACTATACTTATCACTCTTGCATTGAAAAGAAAAATATTATTTTACAATTATGAATATGACTATGTGGTGGGCAATGGAACCATGGTATGTGTTGATTGGTGGAGGTTCCATTGCAAGGGTTCTATCCATCTAGGACTAATTACCAATGTCGTCTAGTGATTCTAGCGCCGTACATATCGCGTTAACCATAAGATCTATAATGGCTCTGGGAAGTCAGTTGTATCTTTTCCCTCTTGCATATCAATGGACTTGATAGAGCTTGGCTGGGTGTTGGGATAACACTGCAATAGGTTGGGAAATCCTTTAAAATCCCCATCCGTGTGGATGAGAGGCTCTACCGTCTATGAGGGATTGTCCATAGTACATCGGGGTAAATTCGTATGATCGGGAGATGTCTACCGGGATGTACGGATGGACAAAAGGGTGGGTATGCAAGGTCGCGGAGAAGGCAGTGATTGGCTTGGATCTTACACCTGGCCCCACACCAAGGAAGTGTGGACGAGCATGCATCTCGGTTAGGTATCGAGGATAAGTTCTCTTATGAGGAAAATAACGCACCTCTGTAGAGGGTATCAAATTGTGGCAAAGGAAATAGGACCGGGGTCTACAGTTCACTTGAGGTGTCTCTCCATAAAGATAAATAGAATGTTGGGTGAACAAATTACAGCTAGGCAATTGACAGAATATCGACCAATACATGACAAGATGATTATTGTGGGATTTGATATGGGCATTACAACATAATACATAGACCGTAATCCAACTGCGCCTATGACTAATAATCCACCTTCAGGTTATCGTCTGAACCCCTTTCAGTATTAAGTTGCAAGCAACAGACTATCGCATTAAGCAATGTGTGTAAAGTAAACAATAGAATTACCCTCGGATAAAAACATTGTTATTTTCTCCCTAGTAGCAACAACACATCTACAATCCTAGAAGTTAAATGTCACTCTCCCAGAAAACTAGAGGCATGAACCTACTATCGAGCATAAATACCCCCTCTTGGAGTCACAAGTGTCCACTTGGCCAGAGTTTCTACTAGCAACGGAGAGCATGCAAGATCACAAATAACATATGACATGAATATATAATCAATCTCAACATAGTATACAATATTCATCGGATGCCAGCAAACGCAACATATAGGATTACATAAAGATGATCTTGATCATGTAGGATAGCTCACAAGATCTATACATGAAGCACAAAGTGGAGAAGACAACCATCTAGCTACTGCTATGGATCCATAGTCCAGGGATGAACTACTCGCGCATCACTTCGGAGGTGGGCATGGCGATCTAGAAGCCTCCGGTGATGGTTTCCCCCTCCGGCGGGGTGCTGGGAAGAGCTTCAGAACCCCCCGAGATAGGTTCTGCGATGGCGGCCGGACGGAACTTTTAGTGGATGGAGGCTCGAATATCCAGGGTTTTCCCGAGAAGATGTATAAATAGGCGGAGGATTTAGGTCAGTGGGGTGCCTGGTGGGCCCAGACCACCCCTTGGCGCGGGCCTAGGCCAGGTCGCGCCATGGGGTTGTTTGGTCGCCCTGTGGCGCCTCTTCGACCCCCCTATGGACTTCGTCTTTGTTTCGGTAAATTATTGACTTCAGCTTTTGTTTCGTCCAATTCCGAGAATATTTTATGTACAACTTTTATGAAATACAAAAACAGCAGAAAACAGGAAACTGGCACTGTGGCATCTTGTTAATAGGTTAGTGCCGAAAATCATGTAAAAGTGCAACGAAGTGTAAGCAAAACATATATGAATTAGTGTAAAACAAGCATGGAGCATCAAAAATTATAGATACCTTTGAGACGTATCAGTACTGAAATTCTATTGTTCCATCATATAAATGATTTTGGTATCTATCTGCAAAGTGTATTGCCTATTATTGTGTTGAACTTGTGAACCCTAAAGTAACAGTTAGGGAAACAATGGGAATATGTGATAGTTTGAGTATATTGTGTGTTCATGAAGTGTTAATGCCTTGTTCCGGGATATTCGAAAGGATAAACCTTAATTGCATATAGTTCCAAGTTTGCCCCGGTGAAATGGGCAGGCAGGATAAAAGATATGCAAATTCGCTTGGTTAGTATGCATAACTATATTTGGATCACACACCTACACACAACTGAATCAGAGATTAATGACATGTTATTAGGGTTACATTATATGATCAAATCATTCATGCAACACCCCGCTATCACCTCATGCCTACGCCTTTAGCCATTATTGAAAGCTACACATCACTACTTCTGGTGAAAACTAGAAATTTGCTGCTATTGTTTACTGCATGTTCTACTGCTTTGAATCAACTGCTAATCACAACTTTCTTTGTGAGTTTATTGATATACATGTGTGGTTGAGAGTGACATCTCAATTGTTAAATTTTTATTGATATTCTTGTGTTCCCCTTGAGTCGAACTATAAATTTGAGTAATACTTCCCATCGAAGATTTTAGCGATCCCTTATACTTTTGGGCATCAGCCAACTACAGGAAAACTACATCAACTTTGATCAAAGTCCAGGAGGGAGATGAGGGCAGATCATCATGGATCTTGGATGTGATCTATCCCAGTTCCCCATACGATACCTGAAACTGCAGTTGGAACTTTGACCTCTCTCGAACACCTGGTGGCAACCCATGCTAGGCAATGTAATTAACTGTGTGACAGTATGGTAGCGAGGTTTTATGGAGAGGTCTAGGAGATTAGTGTTAATGAACTGTGTGATTTCTGCAAGGGCGGCACAACAACTACTTGTTGCGGAGGCGGCATGGATGCTTGATCAGGTCACCAAATGGTTGTGGGGATTTTTCTGTGCCGACAAGAAAGAGGTTAACGAGGGACGGAGTTTTGGTGGCATGGTACAACATTTGCAAGCCTCGCCATTTCGGATGCTTAGGAGTGAAAGACCTATGCCTCCAGGTCCTTGCTCTGCGTGCTCGCCAGATCTGGCTTCGGCACACTAGTCAAACTAGGTATTGGCAAGGGTTGCCTGCCCTCTAGGACATGGAGGGCTAGCATGTGTTTCATAGCCTTGATTTGTTCACAGTTGGAGACTGTGCCAGAGCCCTTTTCTGGCGTGACTGATGGATTGGGGCTGCACGGCATAGGAAATTACTCCAGTCGTTGCGGCACTGGTGAGGACCAGAAGAAAAAATACGCGATTAGTCGTTGATGCCCTAACTGGAGACGGTTGGATTAAGGAGATTCCTGGGAACATGCCTATGGATAGCTGTGTCGAGTGCATACGTCTTTGGGAGGAAATTGGTGGAGTAAACAGATATGTGCATGCCCCAAATCGCATAACTTGGAAAGGATCTGAATTTGGGAAATATTCTGCTAAAACAACATGTTAGATGTTATGTCATGGTAGCATTGATTGTAGTATGTACAACCCAATATGGCATTCCTTTGCACTGTTGAAATGCAAAAATATTTAGTTGGCTTACGATTTGGTATAGAGTGTTACCTCATATCACAGGGCGAGACACGGGCTACAAGACCATCTAGATGTTTGCTTTACGTGTCTTCAAGAGGAGGGTTGATCACATCTTGGCCCAAAGCTCATATGCAAGGCAGGTTTGGTTTGGATGCTTGAGAAGAGTCTACTTGCAACTCAACAAAATGCAAATGTGGAGCGGTGATGAACTGAAGCACGGAAAAGGGTCCGGAGATCAGATAGAAGAAGACTAGACACTTCAATCATTTTGGTGGCTTGGAACCTCTGGAAATAGATGAATGTGAGTGTTACCACCCGCCTTGAGCCCGAGGTCGTCTATCACTGGCCGCCCTCTACTACTGCCTTTTCTACTGCATAGAAGCCATGGCTATAGAGATAGTGGAGCTTACAAATTGGAGGTCTCCAGCCACGACAAGCCATGGGAAGAGTGTGCACGGGTTTGGGGTCACCTTCTCTATAGTGCTACAACAAGACAAATTCATGGTTGGCGGTGCCGAATCAGTGAGACTGGGTCGCCATGGACGATGTTGCATGCAAGTTTTCTCGTGAATGTTTTTGTGTTGCATACGTGCGCTAAAACTGTAACAAACTCGTATGCATTTTGTTGTGAAAGTACATGCGAGAGATGTTACAATGTTATCTAGGCGTTTACTACGAGTATTGTTTTTCTTAGTTAATTTGATGTTTTTAGTGACTTAAAAATGTAACAAAATTGTATGAGTTCCTTTTTATGAAAGTAGAGGTGAGATGCTGCGATGTTTATCCGGAGATTGTCTAGAAGTTTTGTTTTCTCATAATCTTCAAAATGCTGCAAACACCTGTTCTTTTATTGCAAGTGTGATTTTAGTTGAAATAGATACTTAATGTTGTTGTAAATTAACGTGCAGCGAAAAAAGTTGCTTAACCATTTTTTTGTTGCAACAAATACATATTTTTAGTTGTTGTAAACGTTAGTGACTTTTGTTTATTTATTGGTGATTTTTGTGTCAACTATCTTTTTTTATTGTCTAACCAGTTATTGTAGCATTTAAAAAAAAATCACGAACGTTTTGGTGCAACAATTTTTTTTTTGCAAGTGAGATGATTGATTTTGTTGCAATACTCGGCATGACTCGGACGTGCGTGCCCTATGGTAACATTTTTGCTATAAATATGAGAAACTTCGTGGGGGAAGAAGGGATACACCCTTTCCGTTTAAATGGAGAAGCTTAGGATAGAAGGTTGATTTTTTCAAATACTAGGGGCTAAAATGTAAAAGTCTGTTGTGTCTAATTCTGCCATCGGATGGTGTTTAGATGGCGTAGAAGACAACCAGTTTTGGATCTCCGATCGGGCCACCAACACCTTGCTAATCACCTCTCCCTCCCTCTTTTTCTCTCTCAATTGCCTCATCAATTTTCCCAACAACCGATTCTAAAATGGAAAATGATGCTATTCCCCCGGGGGCACGGCGTGTTTGCATCCTCCGCCTTCGTTGCGCACCGCGTGTCCCCATCCAGGTCCACCCACTTCACCTTATCCTCACACGGGATGTTTCTCCTCCACTCACTTTCCCCATCATTTTCCTCTCTTCAACTGAAACTTTCATGCCTAACACCACCGAGCGAGCCGCCACCGTGCCGGGAAGACCAGGCGACGGAGCTACCGACGAGGCTGAACCGGCCGCCGCGACCAGTGTGGCCCGCCTCACCGCCGCACACCGCGACCCATGGCCAGTCGTCTTTGCCACGCGTCGGGCTCGCTGCCTCACCCCAACCACACCCACCGCCGGCGAAAACAGCAGCCGCCTCAACGTTCTCCGCCGCGCCCCCAAGTTCTATCGGGGTGCTCGCCGCCGTTCGCGCCCCTCTCGAGCGGCCGAGCCTGCCAAGCCCGGCCAGATTGGCGCCGCATCATCCTCCCGCCGAGGAGATCCTGGCTCCACATGTGCTCATCTGGTTCGTGACCCCTCCCGGGAAAACCGAGCTTCGCTAGAGGCGCAGGATTTCTTCATCCTGTCGGAGACGCCGTCCGGTGGTTCACCTGTTGCATGCTCGGCACCAAGTCAGGCACCACCCGGGGGATTTGATTTCCCAGCCCCCCGGGAATTCCTAGCACTGTCCTTCTAAAATCGTGATATTGGTTACAATCAAATCTATCACTGCTCTTCCCCTAAAAAAAAAAGCCTGTCGCCACTCTCTAGTGTCTTGATTTCAAATTATTCCACATGTTAGCTTTGATCAGCACTACTCCCCTATTTGACACGAATTGGCCAGCCCAGACAATCCCCAATCATGGCTGCCTCGCGCACGCGCGGCCGGTAAAGGACATGTCGTGGAGCCGAAGAGACCTCCGCCGCGCCTTGTGTCGCCACTCTTCTTCCCCGGCCGACCGACTCGACGGATCACGTTCACGTATGGCTAGTCGGCTTAATTTTGCCCAGCTAGCCTAGCGCGCGCATCATGACGAGGCCACCGCACTAGACGCACGCACCAGCTAATGCTCGTAGTGGCCTTTTGTGCGTCCTAGCTTAGCAAGATAGAGTAGCTTAGCTTAGCAGCAATAAGTGTCGTGCCGGTGCTCGCGCTAGCTAGCTTTGGCGTCGGAAAGTGCAACTTCTTTCAATCTTACTACATCTGTTTTGATTCTTAAAGTTGAAATCGAAAGGAATCAAATCGCCCAAACGAAGGTTAGGTATGAGTATTAGTGGTAGTGACCTCATCTGTACGTATGTTTGCTGGTTGGGTTAGGTTAGCAGCTTAGCGCGCGCAGCGGCAGTCGCAGTCGAGAGCTTGTACGCGTTGCCCTGCTTGTTGGCCTACTTGACGGATGGATACATGGATGGGAGCCGTGACAAGGAAACCCATCAAACCCAGCTCCAAAGAGTGAAATTTGGGGGATTGAAGTCCTAGTAGCACCTAGAGGCGACCGGGTTATTTCTTATTCGGATACATCAGCAAAATTCTTGCTTATCATAGGTGCATTCTACTGCTACTGTAATCTTCTCGCAAAAAAGAAATACTAGTCGTAGTGATATACAGAAACCGAGAATCCCACGTTTGTAGTGTTGTACACGTAAACGGGATGAACTGTTCTATACTTCTACATATATCGTAGTACTACTACGGACTTTCATGGACATCACTGAAACGATCTCGACCTTAAAAAGGGGAAATAGTCTCTATTCTGACGCCTTCACGTAGAGATTCTCTTCTCTTCACGACATGAAGATTAAGAATCAAGGAGACATTGAGGCATGAAATTATTTATACTACCACATATTACAGAATATTAAAAACTACTGCGACATCATGGTATCAAATACAGCTTTCACTATCACCTACAGATTTGCCCAAAATAACATGCTGAAACAAAACAAAAGGTTGCAGATTCACCAAATCTAACGACATACAAAATTCTCGCCATATAATCATTATTTGAACATGTAGAAACATTGTTGTTAGAACAGCCTAAAAGAACGGCAGCTCTGACTGAAGCATAAAGCAATCAGACAACCTATCTCTATATTCTCTCCTACTATCATACTATTTGAGATGCCAAAGTTCGTTTCAAATACTATGCCATTCTAATTTATAAACAACACACAAAATATATTTCTAGCCCTACGGAAACACAGTATCCACTATGCACACGAAAACAGACAAGGCAGTACGGACAAGAAAGAAGAAGAAAAAGGAAAGAAACGCATTAAAACGGGGGATAGCTCCGCCGTAACCCACTGACGTTGGCGAACAGCCCGACAAGCTCTTGCTTGTACGGCAGATACGATCTCCTCCGGCCAGCAGCGCCGCCGCCTCCTCCTCCTCCTGCTCCTCGACCTTTGCTGTAATAACTCCGTCCACGGTCACCGACGCTGACAGCTCCGTCGCCTTTCCTGCCGCTATCTCCCTTCTCGTCCTGCTTGGGAGGCCCTGACCCTGAGCCAGCGTTCAAGAAGACGAATTTCTCCTTGCCGTCGCTGTGGCTCCGCCCCACGAAGCGGTCGCTGATGCTGCGCCACCGGAGGACCGACCCCGTGGAGCCGCTCTTCCGGCACACCCGTGGGGACGCCGGAGCGGACTGCCCGGGCGCCCAGAGGCAGTAGCTCTCTGGCGCCACGCCCTCCAGCTCGCCGCCCTCCTCGTCCGGCGGCGCCGGCGGTGGTCGTTCCTCCGCGTCGCTCTGCCTCGCGCGGAAGTCGCGCTCCTCCAGCAGGAGCCGCCCCAGCGGCAGCCGCACGGTGGCCGTCTCCGGCGCCGGCGGGGACGGCGGGGACGGGGGCCGGCCGAAGATGGGGTACACGGGCACGATGCTCCCGTCCGCTGCGAACGGCAGAGCGGGGAAGGTGAACCCGCCGCCGTCTTCATCTCCCTCCTCCTCCTCGTCGACGACGGCGACGTAGTCATCCGAAGATTCCGGGAGGTTCTGGTGGTCTCTGTCCTCCATGACTCTCTCCTCGCCTTTTGCGGTTTGAAGGATGGCTAGATAATTTGATCGGTGGCTTTCTTTTACTTGGCTGGCCTGGGTCGGGGTTCCTTGTTTGTATCGGCCTGAGCCGGTGGCGGCGGGAAGTGAGCGGAGGGCGATGTGGCATGAGCGCGCGATGGAGATAAGAGGGAGCGCAGCTGCAAGCTGACTGGTGGGCCGTACCAAGCTTTGGTTGGCGGCGTGGGACACGTGTCGCCGCGCGGTAAGGTGTGAGTGAGCGATTTCTAGAAGTCCGAGAAACAGGAAGTGAATGGAAGTTGGAGCCATACATATCTGGGATAGAGATCACGTGACATGCACCTTTTGTAATGTTACATGGTGATATGCGGCCTAAATCTGAATTTAAACATTGCAAAAAAATCTGAAAAAAATCATGCATGTTCACAATACATATTGAGATAACCCCTAAAAATTTCAGATCAAAATTCGAAACATACATCGAGAAAAGAAAAAGAGAAACTCATATGTAAATAGTCTACAGAGAAACTCAGATTTGAATTCGGAAACTATTCATGACAGATTTCTCTTTTTTGTTTCTCGATGTATGTTTCGAATTTTGATCTGAAATTTTTAGCGGTTATCTCAATATGTGTTGTGAACATGCATGATTTTTTTCAGATTTTTTCGCAATGTTTAAATTCGGATTTAGGCCGCATGTCACCATGTGACATGCAAAAGGTGCATGTCACTTGATCTCTATCCACATATCTGATGCATCCGAGTTAGAGCAAGTAGAGTCCAGTCAGCTGACTATAAGACATTAAATAATATATTTTAAATGAGTTGGAAGAGAGAGAAGAGGAGAGAGAAGGGAGGTTGGCTACTATGCAATAGCCAGCTCTTGCACGTGCTGTAGCCACTTTGTGAGAGTGAAATGTGGGCCATATATTAGTAAAATACTTCATTCTTATAGCTAACTAGTATTGTACATGTTAGCTATATGATGACTACAAATGACATGGCATCTTGTTATAGCCAGCAGTTGGCTATACTATTGGAATTGCTCTTATAAAAAAACATTGGATCAATCAAGATTTTAACGAATTTGCTAGTACTACTATTTGCTATGTTTCATTCCACTAACACACCACAAAAAGTGCAAAATGTAGCAATATCGGCCCAAATTAACAGGGCGTTGTATGTAATTTAGTGCCCAAATTCTATTCCTTGCCTGGCACGCTCTAGTCTTAGGCGGTGCTCCCGTCTCTCCTGCGTCAGATCCTGATCTAGCGGTCCGGAGAAAGCGTACCAATCCAACCTGCACGTGGCTCTCCTCTCATTCACGCAACCCGACCTTGCCCCACCCACACACCTCCACGAATTGCCGGAGACCCCGAGCGCCCTCGCCGTCACTCCCTTCCCGGCGACCTCATCTTCGTCAAGCCCCCGCGCCACCCCGCCGAAAATGCCTGCTCGTGGCGGTCTTACTCTCGGCCTTCTTCCGCCAACTCTCCACTTCCCTTCCCCAACCTCCCGCGAGTTTTGTCCCTGAATCGCGCAATGGCGCCATGGCGCCCATATGTCGTTGACCTCCGCCCCGGCGAGCTGCCTATAGCTGTTGCGGAAGAGTAGGAAAACAACGGCGGGGAGAGGAAGAGTTCAAGCTCGATCCGAACTACAAGATCACACATCCCAGCTCCCGCCGTATCCCGCCGGTGCAAACTGCCAGGTGGCCAGAGCTTGAGATCTCGAAGGATACGGAGCTGCGAAGCTTTGCCTTGGAAATTCTTGAGGATTCGCCTTGACGAATTCGTTTGATGCCACGGCACCAAATTGGCCGCTTTGGCTTTCCCTGCGCGTTCGTTTGCGTTCCCATGATTGGAAATGCGCTGGACACTGCTCCAGCGGGGCGACGCAAAGTATCGCCGTCCGCGGCGATGCAAATCTAGCCTAAAATGCGCCTTGCGATTCGCTGTCGCGCCGAGCGTCCTCCTTTTCTTACCTTCCCGCAAGTCGTGACAGCATCGACCGCTTCGATTTGCTTCTTTTTTCCCTTCTTTGCTGCCCTAGTGCGACGCCACCACCCCAACCCCACCCGCCGCCGTCCGGCCGTCCAGCCGCGTATCCTTCGCCGTCGGCCCGTTGCGCGCGGGAGAGCAGGATCGTACTCGGATTGGCTCCGCCGCATACCTGCCGGCTGTTTTGGGGCCAACGTTGCCGGTTGCGCCGTCCGGCCTCGCCGCCCACGACCTGTTCGGTCAATTGCGTCGGTAGGTTTCTTACTCGTGTTTTCGGCGCTATTGTGCGCGGCCATTGATCCGCAGTTCGTACCCACGTAGATGGACATGTGGCAGATGTTGGACAAGTTCCGCGCGGAGGTCGTTGATTCCTCTTCCGACGAGGAGTCCGATCAATCGACGCAGCACATTGGCAACTACTGCGGCCCCATGATCCTGAGTTCACCTCAAACCGGGGCCGGAGCACCGGGGCTCGAAGGGGCGCTCCAAAACCGCGCGCAGTGGCAGGACAGGCCCGCCTCCACAAGGACTACTTCCACCTCACCAATCCGGTGTTCCCGGAAAAAGTGTTCCGGCGCCGTGATGCGTGTAGTTGACACGTCCGTTGGGAACCCCAAGAGGAAGGTGTGATGCGCACAGTAGCAAGTTTCCCTCAGTAAGAAACCAAGGTTTTAATCGAACTAGTAGGAGTCAAGAAGCACGTTGAAGGTTGATGGCGGAGGAGTGTAGTGCGGCGCAACACCAGATTCGGCGCCAACGTGGAACTTGCACAACACAACCAAAGTACTTTGCCCCAACGTAACAGTGAGGTTGTCAATCTCACCGGCTTGCTGTGAACAAAGGATTAACCGTATTGTGTGGAAGATGATTGTTTGCGAAGAACGATAAAGAACAAGTATTAGTAGATTGTATTTCAGATGTAAAGAATAGGACCGGGGTCCACAGATCACTAGTGGTGTCTCTCCCATAAGATAAAAGCATGTTGGGTGAACAAATTACGATTGGGCAATTGACAAATAAAGAAGGCATAACAATGCACATACATATATCATGATGAGTACTATGAGATTTAATCAGGGCATTACGACAAAGTACATAGACCGCTATCCAGCATGCATCTATGCCTAAAAAGTCCACCTTCAGGTTATCATCCGAACCCCCTCCAGTATTAAGTTGTAAACAACAGACAATTGCATTAAGTATGGTGCGTAATGTAATCAACACAAATATCCTTAGACAAAGCATCGATGTTTTATCCCTAGTGGCAGCACATCCACAACCTTAGAACTTTATGTCACTGTCCCAGATTTAATGGAGGCATGAACCCACTATCGAGCATAAATACTCCCTCTTGGAGTCACAAGTATCAACTTGGCCAGAGCCTCTACTAGCAACGGAGAGCATGCAAGAACATAAATAACATATATGATAGATTGATAATCAACTTGACATAGTATTCAATATCCATCGGATCCCAACAAACACAACATGAAGGATTACAAATAAACGATCTTGATCATGATAGGCAGCTCACAAGATCGAACATGATAGCACAATGAGGAGAAGACGACCAGCTAGCTACTGCTATGGACCCATAGTCCAGGGGTGAACTACTCACACATCGATCCGGAGGCGATCATGGCGATGAAGAGACCTCCGGGAGATGATTCCCCTCTCCGGCAGGGTGCCGGAGGCGATCTCCTGAATCCCCGAGATGGGATTGGCGGCGGCGGCGTCTCTGGAAGGTTTCCGTATCGTGGCTCTTGGTACTGGGGGTTTCGCGACGGAGGCTTTAAGTAGGCGGAAGGGCGGAGTCGGGAGAGTCACGGGGGCCCCACACGCTAGGGCCGCGCGGCCCCCCTTAGGCGCGCCGCCTGGTGTGGCGGCGCCCGTGGCCCACTCGTCTCCCTCGGTCTTCTGGAAGCTTCGTGTAAAAATAGGCCCCTGAGGCGTGATTTCGTCAATTCCGAGAATATTTCCTTACTAGGATTTCTGAAACCAAAAACAGCAGAAAACACCAACTAGCTTTTCGGCATCTCGTCAATAGGTTAGTGCCGGAAAATGCATAAATACGACATATAATGTGTATAAAACATGTGAGTATCATCACAAAAGTAGCATGGAACATAAAAAATTATAGATACGTTTGGGACGTATCAAGCATCCCCAAGCTTAGTTCCTACTCGCCCTCGAGTAGGTAAACGATAACAAAGATAATTTACTGAAGTGACATGCTATCATAATCTTGATCATACTATTGTAAAGCACATGAGATGAATGCAGCGATTCGAAGCAATGATGAAGATAATGAGTAAAAAAATGAATCATATAGCAAAGACTTTTTATGAATAATACTTTCAAGACAAGCATCAATAAGACTTGCATAAGAGTTACTTGATGGCGTGTATTTCACACGTTCGTTGGGAACCCCAAGAGGAAGGTATGATGCGCACAGCAGCAAGTTTTCCCTCAGAAAGAAACCAAGGTTTATCGAACCAGGAGGAGCCAAGAAGCACGTTGAAGGTTGATGGCGGCGGGATGTAGTGCGGCGCAACACTAGGGATTACAGCGCCAACGTGGAACCTTTGCACAACACAATCAAAGTACTTTGCCCCAACGAAACGGTGAGGTTGTCAATCTCACCGGCTTGCTGTAACAAAGGATTAACCGTATTGTGTGGAAGATGATTGTTTGCGAGAAAAACGAGTAAAACAAGTATTGCAGCAGATTTGTATTTCGGTATTAAAGAATGGACCGGGGTCCAAAGTTCACTAAGAGGTGTCTCCCGTAAGATAAAAGCATGTTGGGTGAACAAATTACGGTCGGGCAATTGACAAATAAAGAGAGCATAACAATGCACATACATGACATGATAAGTATAGTGAGATTTAATTGGGCATTACGACAAAGTACATAGACCGCCATCCATCTGCATCTATGCCTAAAAAGTCCACCTTCAGGTTATCATCCGAACCCCCTCCGGTATTAAGTTGCAAAGCAACAGACAATTCATTAAGTATGGTGCGTAATGTAATCAATAACTACATCCTCGGACATAGCATCAATATTTTATCCCTAGTGGCAACGACACAACCCAACCTTAGAACTTTCTGTCATTGTCCCAGTGTCAATGCGGGCATGAACCCACTATCAAGCATAAATACTCCCTCTTGGAGTTAAGAGCAAAAACTTGGCCAGAGCCTCTACTAATAACGGAGAGCATGCAAGATCATAAACAACACATATGTAATAACTTGATAATTAACATAACATGGTATTCTCTATCCATCGGATCTCGACAACAAACACAACATAGAGTATTACGGATAGATGATCTTGATCATGTTAGGCAGCTCACAAGATCCAACAATGAAGCACAATGAGGAGAAGACAACCATCTAGCTCACTGCTATGGACCCATAGTCCAGGGGTGAACTACTCACTCATCACTCCGGAGCGACCATGGCGGTGTAGAGTCCCTCCCGGAGATGAATCCCCTCTCCGGCGGGGTGCCGGAGGAGATCTGAGAATCCCCAGGATGGGATTGGCGGCGGCGGCGTCTCGATAAGGTTTCAAGTATCGTGGTTTTTCGCATCGGGGGTTTCGACGGAGGCTTTAAGTAGGCGGACGGGCAGCGTGGGGGCCACACGAGGGCCCCACACCACAATCGGCGCGGCCGGGGGCTGGGCAGCGCCGCCTATGGTGGCGGCCCTCGTGGCCCCACTTCGACTCCTCTTCGGTCTTAGGAAGCTTCGTGGCAAAATAGGACCCTGGGTCTTGATTTCGTCCAATTCAAAGGAATATTTCGTTACTAAGTTTATGAAACCAAAAACAGAGAAACAACAAGCGGCTCTTCGACATCTTGTTAATAGGTTAGTTCAGGAAAATGCACGAATATGACATAAAGTGTGCATAAAACATGTAGGTATCATCAATAATATGGCATGGAACATAAGAAATTATCGATACGTCGGAGCGTATCAGCATCCCAAGCTTAGTTCTGCTTGTCCCGAGGAGGTAAAACGATAACAAAGATAATTTCTGAAGTGACATGCCATCATAACCTTGATCATACTATTTGTAAACATATGTAATGAATGCAGCGATCAAAACAATGGTAATGACATGAGTAAACAAGTGAATCATAAAGCAAAGACTTTTCATGAATAGTACTTCAAGACAAGCATCAATAAGTCTTGCATAAGAGTTAACTCATAAAGCAATAAATCAAAGTAAAGGTATTGAAGCAACACAAAGGAAGATTAAGTTTCAGCGGTTGCTTTCAACATGTAACATGTATATCTCATGGATAATTGTCAACATAGAGTAATATAACAAGTGCAATATGCAAGTATGTAGGAATCAATGCACAGTTCACACAAGTGTTTGCTTCTTGAGGTGGAGAGAGATAGGTGAGCTGACTCAACATAAAAGTAAAAGAATGGTCCTTCAAAGAGGAAAGCATCGATTGCTATATTTGTGCTAGAGCTTTTATTTTGAAAACATGAAACAATTTTGTCAACGGTTAGTAATAAAGCATATGAGTTATGAAAATTATATCTTACAAGTTGCAAGCCTCATGCATAGTATACTAATAGTGCCGGATCTTTGCAACGCATGTTTTAACCAAGTGTCACAATGGGGTACCTCCATGCCGCCTGTACAAAGGTCTAAGGAGAAAGCTCGCATTTTGGATTTCTCGCTTTTGATTATTCTCAACTTAGACATCCATACCGGGACAACATGGACAACAGATAATGGACTCCTCTTTAATGCATAAGCATGTGGCAACAATTATTATTCTCATATGAGATTGAGGATATATGTCCAAAACTGAAACTTCCACCATGAATCATGGCTTTAGTTAGCGGCCCAATGCTCTTCTCTAACAATATGCATGCTCCAACCATTAAGGTGGTAGATCTCTCTTACTTCAGACAAGACGGACATGCATAGCAACTCACATGATATTCAACAAAGAGTAGTTGATGGCGTCCCCAGGAAGCATGGTTATCGCACAACAAGCAACTTAATAAGAGATAAAGTGCATAAGTACATATTCAATACCACAATAGTTTTTTAAGCTATTTGTCCCATGAGCTATATATTGCAAAGGTGAATGATGGAATTTTAAAGGTAGCACTCAAGCAATTTACTTTGGAATGGCGGATAAATACCATGTAGTAGGTAGGTATAGTGGACACAAATGGCATAGTGGTTGGCTCAAGGATTTTGGATGCATGAGAAGTATTCCCTCTCGATACAAGGTTTAGGCTAGCAAGGTTATTCGAAACAAACACAAGGATGAACGGTGCAGCAAAACTCACATAAAAGACATATTGTAAACATTATAAGACTCCACACCGTCTTCCTTGTTGTTCAAAACTCAATACTAGATGTTATCTAGACTCTAGAGAAACTAAATATGCAAACCAAATTAGCAAGCTCTAAGTGTTTCTTCATTAATGGGTGCAAAGTATATGATGCAAGAGCTTAAACATGAGCACAACAATTGCCAAGTATCAAATTATCCAAGACATTTAAGAGTTACTACATGTAGTATTTTCCAATTCCAACCATATAACAATTTAACGAAGAAGAAACTTCGCCATGAATACTATGAGTAGAGCCTAAGGACATACTTGTCCATATGCTCCAGCGGAGCGTGTCTCTCTCCACAAAGTGAATGCTAGGATCCATTTTATTCAAACAAAACAAAAAACAAAAACAAACCGACGCTCCAAGCAAAGTGCATAAGATGTGACGGAATAAAAATATAGTTTCAGGGGAGGAACCTGATAATGTTGTCGATGAAGAAGGGGATGCCTTGGGCATCCCCAAGCTTACGCTTGAGTATTCTTAGAATATGCAGGGGTGAACCACGGGGGTATCCCCAAGCTTAGAGCTTTCACTCTCCTTGATCATATTGTATCATACTCTCTCTTGATCCTTGAAAACTTCCTCCACACCAAACTCGAAACAACTCATTAGAGGGTTAGTGCATAAGAAAAATTCACATGTTCAGAGGTGACACAATCATTCTTAACACTTCTGGACATTGCATAAAGCTACTGGACATTAATGGATCAAAGAAATTCATCCAACATAGCAAAAGAGGCAATGCGAAATAAAAGGCAGAATATGTCAAAACAGAACAGTCCGTAAAGATGGATTTTATTAGGCCACCAGACTTGCTCAAATGAAAATGCCCAAATTGAATTAAAGTTGCGTACATATCTGAGGATCATGCACGTAAATTGGCTTAATTTTCTGAGCTACCTACAGGGAGGTAGACCCAGATTCGTGACAGCAAAGAAATCTGTTTCTGCGCAGTAATCCAAATCTAGTACTTACTTTACTATCAAAGACTTTACTTGGCACAACAAAACATAAAACTAAGATAAGGAGAGGTTGCTACAGTAGTAAACAACTTCCAA
This sequence comes from Lolium multiflorum, assembly GCA_030979885.1. Taxonomy (NCBI): domain Eukaryota; kingdom Viridiplantae; phylum Streptophyta; class Magnoliopsida; order Poales; family Poaceae; genus Lolium; species Lolium multiflorum. Next base: position 39,733 of record JAUUTY010000437.1, read on the forward strand.
GACTCAAATATAAAACAAAAATACTGTAGTAAAAACATGGGTTGTCTCCCATAAGCGCTTTTCTTTAACGCCTTTCAGCTAGGCGAAAGTGTATATCAAGTATTATCGAGGGTGGTGCATCTACAGCGGGGTTTGGAGTTTTCTCAACCATGCATAGTATATTGGATACATAAGTTTCAGCGTCTCCCTTCTCATTAGTCTTGGGCTTGCTACTCTCATCGAACAAATTTTCAGGAACAAGCCAAGCATAGTTATTTTCTAGTGCATCATTCATAGCTAGGAGTTTACATGGTATTGGTGCTTTGATCTCCCCACCATCATTAGTATTATTAGTGTATCTTATTCTATCCATGTCCATTTTTTCAAGGAGACCAACAAAATTAGTATGAGAACCAAGCATATTAAATTTAGCAAAGACCTTTCTAGCCTCTCTTGCTAGACCACCAAATTCTCTAAGAAGGGTTTCTAAAACAAAATCTTTCTTTTCCCCCTCTTCCATATCACCGAGTGTAAGAAACATGTGTTGGATTATAGGATTGAGATTAACAAATTTAGTTTCCAACATGCGAACTAAAGCAGCAGCAGCAATTTCATAAGTAGGAGCAAGTTCTACCAAGTGTCTATCTTCAAAATCTTCAACGGTACTAACATGACTGAAAAATTCCTCTATATTATTTCACCCAATTATAGACCCGCGTCCTACCGGTATGTCTTTTATGGTAAAATTAAAAGGAAACATGATGAATCAAGTAAAATAAATGCAAGTAACTAATTTTTTTGTGTTTTTGATATAGAGTGCAAGACAGTAAATAAAGTAAAGCTAGCAACTAATTTTTGTGTTTTGATATAATGCAACAAACAAAGTAGTAAATAAAATAAAACAAGACAAAAACAAAGTAAAAGAGATTGAAGTGGAGACTCCCCTTGCGCGTGTCTTGATCTCCCCGACAACGCGCGGAGAAAATATGTGATGGCGTGTATTTCACAAGTTCGTTGGGAACCCCAAGAGGAAGGTATGATGCGCACGGCAGCAAGTTTTCCCTCAGAAAGAAACCAAGGTTTATCGAACCAGGAGGCCAGAAGCACGTTGAAGGTTGATGGCGGCGGGATGTAGTGCGGCGCAACACCAGGGATTCCGGCGCGAACGTGGAACCTGCACAACACAATCAAAGTACTCCCCAACGAAACAGTGAGGTTGTCAATCTCACCGGCTTGTTGTAACAAAGGATTAACCGTATTGTGTGGAAGATGATTGTTTGCGAGAAAACAGTAAAACAAGTATTGTAGATATCAGTATTAAAGAATGGACCGGGGTCCACAGTTCACTAGAGGTGTCTCTCCCATAAGATAAAAGCATGTTGGGTGAACAAATTACAGTCGGGCAATTGACAAATAAAGAGAGCATAACAATGCACATACATGTCATGATAATATAGTGAGATTTAATTGGGCATTACGACAAAGTACATAGACCGCCATCAACCGCATCTATGCCTAAAAAGTCCACCTTCAGGTTATCATCCGAACCCCCTCCAGTATTAAGTTGCAAAGCAACAGACAAGTGCATTAAGTATGGTGCGTAATGTAATCAATAACTACATCCTCGGACCTAGCATCAATGTTTTATCCCTAGTGGCAACAACACAACACAACCTTAGAACTTTCTATCACTGTCCCAGTTCAATGAGGCATGAACCCACTATCGAGCATAAATACTCCCTCTTGGAGTTAAGAGCAAAAACTTGGCAGAGCTCTACTAATAACGGAGAGCATGCAAGATCATAAACAACACATATGTAATAACTTGATAATTAACATAACATATTCTCTATCCATCGGATCCCGACAAACACAACATAGAGTATTACAGATAGATGATCTTGATCATGTTAGGCAGCTCACAAGATCCAACAATGAAGCACAATGAGGAAGACAACCATCTAGCTACTGCTATGGACCCATAGTCCAGGGGTGAACTACTCACTCATCACTCCGGAGCGACCATGGCGGTGTAGAGTCCTCGGGAGATGAATCCCCTCTCCGGCAGGGTGCCGGAGGAGATCCCCCGAGATGGGATTGGCGGCGTCTCTGGAAGGTTTCCGTATCGTGGTTTTCGCATCGGGGGTTTCGACGGAGGCTTTAAGTAGGCGGACGGAGCAACGTGGGGGGCCACGAGGCCCCACACCACGGTCGCGCGGCGCGGGCCCGCGCCGCCTATGGTGGCGGCCCCTCGTGGCCCCTTTCCTCTTCGGTCTTCGGAGCTTCGTGGCAAATAGGACCACAGGTCTTGATTTCGTCAATTCCGAGAATATTTCGTTACTAGGATTTCTGAAACCAAAAACAGAAGACCAGTAGCTCTTGACATCTTGTTAATAGGTTAGTTCCAGAAAATGCACGAATATGACATAAAGTGTGCATAAAACATGTAGGTATCATCAATAATATGGCATGGAATATAAGAAATTATCGATACGTCGGAGACGTATCATTACTCATAAAGCAATAAGTTCAAAGTAAATGCATTGAAGCAACACAAAGGAAGATTAAGTTTCAGCGGTTGCTTTCAACTTCAACATATTTATCTCATGGATAATTGCCAACACAAAGTAATATAACAAGTGCAATAGGTAAACATGTAAGAATCAATGCACACAGTTTACACAAGTGTTTGCTTCTAAGATAGAAAGAAGTAGGTAAACTGACTCAACAATAAAGTAGAAGAATGGCCCTTCGCAGAGGGAAGCATTGATCTATATTTGTGCTAGAGCTTTCATTTTGAAAACAAGAAACAATTTTGTCAACGGTAGTAATAAAGCATATGTGTTATGTATAAGATATCTTATAAGTAAAGCCTCATGCATAGTATACTAATAGTGTCCGCACCTTGTCCTAATTAGCTTGGTTAACACGGATTATCATTGCATAGCATATGTTTCAACAAGTGTCACAAAGGGGTACCTCTATGCCGCTTGTACAAAGGTCTAAGGAGAAGCTCGCATTGGATTTCCGCATTATTCTCAACTTAGACATCCATCCGGGACAACATGAAACAGATAATGGACTCCTCTTTTAATGCTTAAGCATTCAACAACAGTTAATATTCTCATAAGAGATTGAGGATTAATTGTCCAAACTGAAACTTCCACCATGAATCATGGCTTTAGTTAGCGGCCCAATGTTCTTCTCTAACAGTATGCATACTCAAACCATTTGATTGTGAAAACCGCCCTTACTGACAAGACGACACATGCACCTTACATGATATTCAACAAAGGTAAAGGTTGATGGCGTCCCCAACAATTTTGGTTACCGCTCAACAAGCAACTTACTAAGAAATAAGACACATAAGTACATATTCTTCACCACGATAGTTTTTAAGCTATTTTGTCCCATGATCTATATATTGTAAAGAAAGAATAGAAGTTTAAAGGTAGCACTCAAGTAATGTACTTTGGAATGGCGAAATACCATGTGGTAGGTAGGTATGGTGGACACAAATGGCATGGTGGTTGGCTCAAAGATTTGGATGCACGAGAAGAATTCCTCTCAATACAAGGCTAGGCTAGCAAGGTTGTTTGAAGCAAAATCAAGTATAAAAGGTGCAGCAAAGCTCACATATGAACATATTGTAGCTATTATAAGACTTTACATTGTCTCCTTGTTGTTCAAACACCTCAACCAGAAAATATCTAGACTTAGAGAGACCAATCATGCAAACCAACAAGATCTATGCAGTTCTTCATTAATAGGTACAAGGTACATGATGAAAGAGCTTAAACAATATCTATATGAGCTCAACAATTGCCAAGTATCACATTATTCAAGACATTATACCATTTACCACATGCGGCATTTTCCGTTTCCAACCATATATCAATGAATGAAATAGTTCAAATTTCGCAATGAACATTAAAGATAAAGCTAAGAACATTTGTGTTCATACGAAATAGCGGAGCGTGTCTCTCTCCCACACAAAGAATGCTAGGATCCGATTTATTCAAACAAACGAAAAAAATAAAAACAAACATACGCTCCAAGTAAAGCACATAAGATGTGACGGAATAAAAATATAGTTTCACTAGAGGAACACGATAATGTTGTCGATGAAGAGAGGGGATGGCTTGGGCATCCCCAAGCTTAGACGCTTGGGTCTTCTTAAAATATGCAGGGATGAACCACGGGGCATCCCCAAGCTTTGACTTTTCACTCTTCTTGATCATATTGTATCATCCTCCTCTCTTGACTTGAAAACTTCCTCCACACCAAACTCGAAACAAACTCATTAGAGGGTCAATGCATAATTCATATATTCAGAGGTGACATAATCATTCTTAATACTTCTGGACATTGCACAAAACTACTGAAAGTTAATGGAACAAAGAAATCCATCAAACATAGCAAAACAGGCAATGCGAAATAAAGGCGAATCGAAAAAACAGTCCGTAAAGACAAATTTTAAAGTGGCACCAGACGCTCAGATGAAAATTCCCAAATTGAATGAAAGTTGCGTAATATCCGAGGATCACGCACGTAAATTTGCAGATTTTTATTTTCTACAGAGACTACTGCTCAAATTCGTGACATCAAGAAATCTGTTTCTGCGCAGTAATCCAAATCTAGTATTGGCTTTACTATCAAAGACTTTACTTGGCACAACAATGCAATAAAATAAAGATAAGGAGAGGTTGCTACAGTAGTAAACAACTTCCAAGACTCAAATATAAAATAAAGTGCAGAAGTAAAAACATGGGTTGTCTCCCATAAGCGCTTTTCTTTAACGCCTTTCAGCTAGGCGCAGAAAGTGTGAATCAAGTATTATCAAGAGAAGAAGCATCAACATCATAATTTGTTCTAATAATAGAATCATAAGGTAACTTCATTCTCTTTCTAGGGAAGTGTTCCATACCTTTCTTGAGAGGAAATTGATATTTAATATTACCTTCCTTCATATCAATGGTAGCACCAACAGTTCGAAGAAAAGGTCTTCCCAATATAATGGGGCAAGATGCATTGCATTCAATATCCAAGACAACAAAATCAACGGGGACAAGGTTATTGTTACCGTAATGCGAACATTATCAATTCTCCCCAAAGGTTTCTTTATAGCATTATCAACAAGATTAACATCAAAATAACAATTCTTCAATGGTGGCAAGTCAAGCATATCATAAATTTTCTTAGGCATAACGGAAATACTTGCACCAAGATCACATAAAGCATTACAATCAAAATCATTGACCCTCATCTTAATGATGGGCTCCCAACCATCTTCTAACTTCCTAGGAATAGAAGTTTCAAGTTTTAGTTTCTCTTCTCTAGCTTTTATGAGAGCATTTGTAATATGTTTTGTAAAGGCCAAGTTTATAGCACTAGCATTGGGACTTTTAGCAAGCTTTTGTAAAAACTTTATAACTTCAGAGATGTGACAATCATCAAAGAGAGTGCATTCGCTACCCGCATGGTGATGGCGTGTAATTCACACGTTCGTTGGGAAACCCCAAGAGGAAGGTATGATGCGCACAGAGCAAGTTTTCCCTCGGAAAGAAACCAAGGTTTATCGAACCGGAGGAGCCAAGAAGCACGTTGAAGGTTGATGGCGGCGGGATGTAGTGCGGCGCACCGGAGATGGCGCCACGTGGAACCTGCACAACACAACCAAAGTACTTTGCCCCAACGAAGCGGTGAGGTTGTCAATCTCTAACAAAGGATTAACCGTATTGTGTGGAAGATGATTGTTTGCGAGAAAACAGTAAAACAAGTATTGCAGTAGATTGTATTTCAGTATAAAAGAATGGACCGGGGTCCACAGTTACTAGTGTCTCTCCCATAAGATAAAAGCATGTTGGGTGAACAAATTACAGTCGGGCAATTGACAAATAGAGAGGCATAACAATGCACATACATGTCATGATAAAGTACAGTGAGATTTAATTGGGCATTACGACAAAGTACATAGACCGCCATCCAACTGCATCTATGTCTAAAAGTCCTTCGAGGTTATCATCCGAATCCCCTCCGGTATTAAGTTGCTAACAACGAGACAATTGCATTAAGTATTACGCGTAATGTAATCAATAACTACATCCTCGAACATAGCATCAATGTTTTATCCCTAGCAACACACAACACAACCTTAGGGGTTTGTCACTCCCCCAGTGTCAATGGCATGAACCCACTATCGAGCATAAATACTCCCTCTTGGAGTTACTAGCATCAACTTGGCCAGAGCCTCTACTAATAACGGAGAGCATGCAAGATCATAAACAACACATAGGTAATAACTTGATAATTAACATAACATGGTATTCTCTATCCATCGGATCCGACAAACACAACATATAGAATTACAGATAGATGATCTTGATCATGTTAGGCAGCTCACAAGATCCAACAATGAAGCACAATAAGGAGAAGACCATCTAGCTTCTGCTATGGACCCATAGTCCGGGGGTGAACTACTCACTCATCACTCCGGAGGCGACCATGGCGGTGAAGAGTCCTCGGGAGATGAATCCCCTCTCCGGCGGGGTGCCGGAGGAGAATCCCCAGAGATGGGATTGGCGGCGGCGGCGCAGAAGGAGTTTCCGTATCGTGGTTTTCGCATCGGGGGTTTCGCGACGGAGGCTTTAAGTAGGCGGAAGGGCAACGCAGGGGCCACACGAGGCCCCACCCTGGTCGGCGCGGCCAAGGCACGGCCGCCGCCCTATGGTGGCGGCGCCTCGTGGCCCCACTCCTCTTCGGTCTTCTGGAAGCTTCGTGGCAAAATAGGACCCTGGGCGTTGATTTCGTAATTTCGAGAATATTTCGTTACTAGAATTTCGAAAACAGCAGAAAACAGCAACCGGCTCTTCGGCATCTTGTTAATAGGTTAGTTCGAGAAAATGCACGAATATGACATAAAGTGTGCATAAAACATGTAGGTATCATCAATAATGTGGCATGGAACATAGAAATTATCGATACGTCGGAGACGTATCAGCATCCCAAGCTTAGTTACTGCTCGTCCCGAGCAGGTAAGCGATAACAAAGATAATTTCTGAAGTGACATGCCATCATAACCTTGATCATACTATTTGTAAACATATGTAATGAATACAGCGATCAAAACAATGGTAATGACATGAGTAAACAAGTGAATCATAAAGCAAAGACTTTTCATGAATAGTACTTAAAGACAAGCATCAATAAGTCTTGCATAAGAGTTAACTCGAAAGCAATAAATCAAAGTAAAGGTATTGAAGCAACACAAAGGAAGATTAAGTTTCAGCGGTTGCTTTCAACTTGTAACATGTCTATCTCATGGATAATTGTCAACATAGACTAATATAATAAGTGCAATATGCAAGTATGTAGGAATCAATGCACAGTTCACACAAGTGTTTGCTTCTTGAGGTGGAGAGAAATAGGTGGTGACTCAACATAAAAGTAAAAGAATGGTCCTTCAAAAGGAAAGCATCGATTGCTATATTTGTGCTAGAGCTTTTATTTTGAAAACATGAAATAATTTTGTCAACGGTAGTAATAAAGCATATGAGTTATGTAAATTATATCTTACAAATTTGCAAGCCTCATGCATAGTATACTAATAGTGCCGCACCTTGTCCTAATTAGCTTGCACTCCGGATCTTCGCAATACACATGTTTTAACCAAGAAGTGTCACAATGGGGTACCTCCATGCCGCCCGTACAAAGGTCTATGAGGAGAAAGCTCGCATTTTGGATTTCTCGCTTTTGATTATTCTCAACTTAGACATCCATACCGGGACAACATGGACAACAGATAATGGACTCCTCTTTAATGCATAAGCATGTGGCAACAATTATTATTCTCATATGAGATTGAGGATCTATGTCCAAAACTGAAACTTCCACCATGATTCATGGCTTTAGTTAGCGGCCCAATGCTCTTCTCTAACAATATGCATACTCAAACCATAAGGTGGTAGATCTCTCTTACTTCAGACAAGACGGACATGCATAGCAACTCACATGATATTCAACAAAGAATAGTTGATGGAGTCCCCAGAAGCATGGTTATAGCACAACAAGCAACTTAATAAGAGATAAAGTGCATAAGTACATATTCAATACCACAATAGTTTTTAAGCTATTTGTCCCATGAGCTATATATTGCAAAGGTGAATGATGGAATTTTAAAGGTAGCACTCAAGCAATTTGGAATGGCGGATAAATACCATGTAGTAGGTAGATATGGTGGACACAAATGGCATAGTGGTTGGCTCAAGGATTTTGGATGCATGATATTCCCTCTCGATACAAGGTTTAGGCTAGCAAGGTTATTTGAAACAAACACAAGGATGAACCGGTGCGGTAAAACTCACATAAAAGACATATTGTAAACATTATAAGACTCTACACCGTCTTCCTTGTTGTTCAAAACTCAATACTAGAAATTATCTAGACTTTAGAGAGACCAAATATGCAAACCAAATTTAGCAAGCTCTATGTATTTATTCATTAATAGGTGAAAAGTATATGATGCAAGAGCTTAAACATGAGCACAACAATTGCCAAGTATCACATTATCCAAGACATTTTACCAATTACTACATGTAGCATTTTCCGTTTACAACCATATAACAATTAACGAAGCAATTTCAACCTTCGCCATGAACATTAAAAGCTAAGAACACATGTGTTCATACGAACCAGCGGAGCGTATCTCTCTCCCACACAAGCATTTATTCAAACAAAAACACAAACAAAAGCACACAGACGCTCCAAGTAAAGTACATAAGATGTGGCCGAATAAAAATATAGTTTCAAGAGAAGGAACCTGATAATTTGTCGATGAAGAAGGGGATGCCTTGGGCATCCCCAAGCTTAGACGCTTGAGTGTTCTTGAAATATGCAGGGGTGAACCACCGGGGCATCCCCAAGCTTAGAGCTTTCACTCTTCTTGATCACCTTGTATCATCATCCTCCTCTCTTGACCCTTGAAAATTTCCTCCACACCAAACTCGAAACAACTCATTAGAGGGTTAGTGGACAATAAAAATTAACATGTTCAGAGGTGACACAATCATTCTTAACACTTCTGGACATTGCATAAAGCTATTGGACATTAATGGATCAAACACATTCCATCCAACATAGCAAAAGAGGCAATGCGAAATAAAAGGCAGAATCTGTCAAAACAGAACAGTCCGTAAAGATGGATTTTATTAGGGCACCAGACTTGCTCAAATGAAAATGCCCTAATTGAATGAAAGTTGCGTACATACCTGAGGATCACTCACGTAAATTGGCTTAATTTTCTGAGTTAACTACAGAGAATTAGACCCAGATTCGTGACAGCAAAGAAATCTGTTTCTGCGCAGTAATCCAAATCTAGTATTCACTTTACTATCAAAGACTTTACTTGGCACAACAAAACATAAAACTAAGATAAGGAGAGGTTGCTACAGTAGTAAACAACTTCCAAGACTCAAATATAAAACAAAAAATACTGTAGTAAAAACATGGGTTGTCTCCCATAAGCGCTTTTCTTTAACGCCTTTCGGCTAGGCGCGAAAGTGTGTATCAAGTATTATCCAGAGGGTGGTGTACCTACAATGGGGTTTGAATTTTCTCAACCATGCATAGTATATTGGATACATAAGTTTCAGCCTCTCCCTTTTCATTAGTCTTGGGCTTGCTACTCTCATCGAACAAATTTTCAGAACAAGCCAAACATAGTTATTTTCTAGTGCATCATTCATAGCTAGGAGTTTACATGGTATTGGTGCTGATCTCCCCACCATCATTAATATTATTAGTGTACCTTATTCTATCCATGTCCATTTTTTCAAGGAGACCAACAAAATTAGTATGAGAACCAAGCATATTAAATTTAGCAAAGACCTTTCTAGCCTCTCTTGCTAGACCACCAAATTTCTAAGAAGGGTTTCTAAGACAAAATCTTTCTTTTCCCCTTCTTCCATATCACCGAGTGTAAGAAACATGTGTTGGATTATAGGATTGAGATTAACAAATTTAGTTTCCAACATGCGAACTAAAGCAGCGGCAGCAATTTCATAAGTGGGAGCAAGTTCTACCAAGTGTCTATCTTCAAAATCTTCAGTGGTACTAATATGAGTGAAAAATTCTTCTATATTGTTTCTCCCAATTATAGACCCACGTCCTACCGGTATGTCTTTTGTGGTGAAATTAAAAGGAAACATGATGAAATAAGTAAAGTAAATGCAAGTAACTAATTTTTTTGTGTTTTTGATATAGAGTGCAAGACAGTAAATAAAGTAAAACTAGCAACTAATTTTTTTGTATTTTGATTTAGTGCGGCAAACAAAGTAGTAAATAAAATAAAGCAAGACAAAAACAAAGTAAAGAGATTGAGAAGTGGAGACTCCTTGCAGCGTGTCTTGATCTCACCGGCAACGGCGCCAGAAAATATGCTTGATGGCGTGTAATTCACACGTTCGTTGGGACCCAAGAGGAAGGTGTGATGCGCACATCGGCAAGTTTCCCTCGAAAGAAACCAAGGTTTATCGAACCGGGAGGAGCGCCCAGAAGCACGTTGAAGGTTGATGGCGGCGGGATGTAGTGCGACGCAACACCAGAGATTCGCGCCAGCGTGGAACCTGCACAACACAGCCAAAGTACTTTGCCCCAGCGAAACTTAGTGAGGTTGTCAATCTCACCGGCTTGCTGTAACAAAGGACTAACCGTATTGTGTGGAAGATGATTGTTTGCGAGCTTAGGTAAAGAACAAGTATTACGGCAGATTTGTATTTCGGTATAAAAGAGAATGGACCGGGTCCACAGGTTCACTAGAGGTGTCTCTCCCATAAGATAAAAGCATGTTGGGTGAACAAATTACAGTCGGGCAATTGACAAATAGAGAGGGCATAACAATGCACATACATGTCATGATAAGTACAGTGAGATTTAATTGGGCATTACGACAAAGTACATAGACCGCCATCCGGCTGCATCTGCCTAAAAAGTCCACCTTGAGGTTATCATCCGAACCCCCTCCGGTATTAAGTTGCTAACAACGAGACAATTGCATTAAGTATTGCGCGTAATGTCAATAACTGCATCCTCGGACATAGCATCAATGTTTTATCCTAGTGGCAACGACACAACACAACCTTGGTTTTCTGTCACTGTCCCAGGTGTCAATGCGGGCATGAACCCACTATCGAGCATAAATACTCCCTCTTGGGGTTACTAGCATCAACTTGGCCAGAGCATCTACTAATAACGGAGAGCATGCAAGATCATAAACAACACATAGGTAATAACTTGATAATTAACATAACATGGTATTCTCTATCCATCGGATCCCCGACAAACACAACATATAGAATTACGGATAGATGATCTTGATCATGTTAGGCAGCTCACAGATCCAACAATGAAGCACAATGAGGAGAAGACAACCATCTAGCTACTATGGACCCATAGTCGAGGGTGAACTACTCGCTCATCACTCCGGGAGGTGACCATGGCGGTGAAGAGTCTTCCGGGAGATGAATCCCCTCTTCGGGTGTGCCGGAGGCGATCTCCAGAATCCCCAGAGATGGGATTGGCGGCGACGTCTCTGGAAGGTTTCGTATCGTGGTTTCGCATCGGGGGTTTCGCGACGGAGGCTTTAAGTAGGCGGAAGGGCAACGTGAGGGGGGGCCACACGAGGGCCCCACACCATAGGTCGGCGCGGGCAGGGCATGGGCAGCGCCGCCCTATGGTGGCGGCGCCTCGTGGCCCCACTTCGACTCCTCTTCGGTCTTCCGGAAGCTTCGTGGCAAAATAGGACCCTGGGCGTTGATTTCGTCCAATTCGAATATTTCCTTACTAGGATTTCTGAAACCAAAAACAGCAGAAAACAACAACCGGCTCTTCGGCATCTTGTTAATAGGTTAGTTCCAGAAAATGCGTAAAATAAAATGTGTATAAAACATGTAGGTATCATCAATAATGTGGCATGGAACATAAGAAATTATCGATACGTCGGAGACGTATCACATGGGTAGCTACACACCCATGCAGTATACCAATATGAAACCATATTAACTTGTTTTAGCTCGGTTTCCTAGTAGAACGTGGAATTCTAGTGTACAAAAGTGGTTTCCGAATTTTGATATGAATATTTTTTGATCAAAGTCAACTCACCAACGTATTTTGCATTGACTTTTTGAATATTGAGTTGACTTTGACAAAAAAAAGTTCAAATCAAAATTCGGAAACCACTTTTATACACTAGAATTCCACGTTCTACTAGGAAACCGAGCTAAAACAAGTTAATATGGCTTGCATATTGGTATACTGCATGGGTGTGCTTCTATGCGGAGTAGCAAGTTTCATCCATTGTCCCCAATGTTTTGAAAAATTTCCATGATTTCTCAGTTTAATGATTTTAAACGGTTGTGATTTAAACGGTTCAGGTAATTTTGCACGCTTTGCCTAGGGGTAGAAACATTGCCAACACCAATTATTTTACCATTGACAGTAGGAGGTGAGCAACATATGAATCATTATCATTACTAGTGGTGGTAATAGTCCAAACTTTAGCTACATTATCTTTAGCTAGTTTTTCATTTTCTTCTCTATCCCACCTAGCACGCAATTCAGCCATTAGTCTTATATTCTCATTAATTCTAACTTGGATGGCATTTGCTGTAGTAACAATCTTATTATCAATATCCTTATTAGGCATGAATTTCAATTTTAAGAGATCAACATCAGAGGCAAGTAACCTTAGAAACAAGAATATCAATTTTATTGAGCTTTTCCTCAGATTTGTTAAAAGCGGTTTGTGTACTAATAAATTATTTAAGCATGGCTTCAAGACCGGGGTACACTTCTATTATTGTTGTAAGAATTCCCATAAGAATTACCATAACCATTACTATTAGCAGAAGGATATGGCCTATAGTTGTTACCAGAATTATTCCTATAAGCATTGTTGTTGAAATTATTATTTTTAATGAAGTTCACATCAACATTTTCTTCTTGAGAAACCAATGAAGCTAAAGGAACATTATTTGGATCAACATTAGATCTACCATTCACAAGCATGAGACATAATCACATCAATCTTATCACTCAAGGAAAAGGTTTCTTCGACAGAATTTACCTTCTTACCCTTGTGGAGCTCTTTCCGTGTGCCATTCAGAGTAATTTATCATCATATCATCAAAAAGTTTAGCCGCCCCAAAGTGATGGACATAAAGGTACCTCCAGCAGCTGAATCCAATAGGTTCCGCGAAGAAAAATTCAATCCTGCATAGAAGGTTTGGATGATCATTGATACGTCTCCGACGTATTGATAATTTCTTATGTTCTATGCCATATTATTGATGATACCTACATGTTTTATGCACACTTTATGTCATATTCGTGCATTTTCTGGAACTAACCTATTAACAAGATGCCGAAGTGCCGGTTCCTGTTTTCTGCTGTTTTTGGTTTGAGAAATCCTAGTAACGAAATATTCTCGGAATTGGACGAATCAACGCCCAGGGGCCTATTTTGCCACGAACCTTCCAGAAGACCGAAGAGCATACGAGGTGGGGCCACGAGGTGGCAAACCACATGACGGCGCGGCCAAGGGGGGAGGCCGCGCCGCACGTGTGTGGGCCCCTCGTGTGGCCCCCGACTCTGCCCTTCCGCCTATAAAGTCTCCCAGATGTGAAACCCACGATGCGAAAAACCACGATACAGCCTTCTTTTGAACGCGCCGCGCAGTCCCATCTCGGGATTACGGAGATCTCCTCGGCACCCTGCGGAGGGGGGTCATCTCCGGAGGACTCTACACCGCCATGGTCGCCTCCGGAGTGATGGAGAGAGTAGTTCACCCCTGGACTATGGGTCCTTAGCGCAATAGCTAGATGGTTGTCTTCTCCTCGTTGTGCTTCATTGTTGTAGGATCTTGTGAGCTGCCTAACATGATCAAGATCATCTATCGTAATTCTATATGTTGTGTTTGTCGGGATCCGATGGATAGAGAATACCATGTCATGTTAATTATCAAGTTATTACATATGTGTTGTTTATGATCTTGCATGCTCTCTAAGTTACTAGTAGAGGCTCTGGCCAAGTTTTTGCTTTTAACAGAAGGTGTTGCCGATAGTGGGTTCATGCTGCCGTATGCAGGACGGGTGACGAAAGTTCTAAGTTTGTGTTGTGCTGTTGCCACTAGCTTGATGCTATGTCTAGGGATGTAGTTGTTGATTACATTACGCACCATACTTAATGCAATTGCGTGTGTTGCTTTGCAACTTAATGCGGAAGGGTTCGGATGATAACACGAAGGTGGACTTTTTCGGCATAGATGCGATTTGGATGGCGGTCTA